>OX384035.1:20446687-20562913 GCA_947534325.1 Agonum fuliginosum | reverse complement strand
AATTCGGTCTAAATTCGGTCTAAATTCGGTCTAAATTCGGTCTAAATTCGGTCTAAATTCGGTCTAAATTCGGTCTAAATTCGGTCTAAATTTGGTCTAAACTCGGTCTAAATTCGGTCTAAATTCGGTCTAAATTCGGTCTAAATTCAGTCTAAATTCGGTCTAAATTCGGTCTAAATTCGGTCTAAATTCGGTCTAAATTCGGTCTAAATTCGGTCTAAATTCAGTCTAAATTCGGTCTAAATTCAGTCTAAATTCGGTCTAAATTCGGTCTAAATTCGGTCTAAATTCGGTCTAAATTCGGTCTAAATTCGGTCTAAATTCGGTCTAAATTCGGTCTAAATTCGGTCTAAATTCGGTCTAAATTCAGTCTAAATTCGGTCTAAATTCGGTCTAAATTTGGTCTAAATTCGGTCTAAATTCGGTCTAAATTCGGTCTAAATTTGGTATTCGGTCTAAATTCAGTCTAAATTCGGTCTAAATTCGGTCTAAATTCGGTCTAAATTCGGTCTAAATTCGGTCTAAATTCGGTCTAAATTCAGTCTAAATTCGGTCTAAATTCGGTCTAAATTCGGTCTAAATTCGGTCTAAATTCGGTCTAAATTCGGTCTAAATTCGGTCTAAATTCGGTCTAAATTCGGTCTAAATTCGGTCTAAATTTGGTCTAAATTCGGTCTAAATTCGGTCTAAATTCGGTCTAAATTTGGTATTCGGTCTAAATTCGGTCTAAATTCAGTCTAAATTCGGTCTAAATTCGGTCTAAATTCAGTCTAAATTCAGTCTAAATTCGGTCTAAATTCAGTCTAAATTCGGTCTAAATTCGGTCTAAATTCGGTCTAAATTCGGTCTAAATTCGGTCTAAATTCAGTCTAAATTCGGTCTAAATTCAATCTAAATTCGGTCTAAATTCGGTCTAAATTCGGTCTAAATTCGGTCTAAATTCGGTCTAAATTCGGTCTAAATTCAGTCTAAATTCGGTCTAAATTCAGTCTAAATTCGGTCTAAATTCGGTCTAAATTCGGTCTAAATTCGGTCTAAATTCGGTCTAAATTCGGTCTAAATTCGGTCTAAATTCGGTCTAAATTCGGTCTAAATTCGGTCTAAATTCGGTCTAAATTCGGTCTAAATTCAGTCTAAATTCGGTCTAAATTCGGTCTAAATTCAGTCTAAATTCGGTCTAAATTCGGTCTAAATTCGGTCTAAATTCGGTCTAAATTCGGTCTAAATTCAGTCTAAATTCGGTCTAAATTCGGTCTAAATTCGGCCTAAATTCGGTCTAAATTCGGTCTAATTCAGTCTAAATTCAGTCTAAATTCGGTCTAAATTCAATCTAAATTCGGTCTAAATTCGGTCTAAATTCGGTCTAAATTCGGTCTAAATTCGGTCTAAATTCGGTCTAAATTCAGTCTAAATTCGGTCTAAATTCAGTCTAAATTCGGTCTAAATTCGGTCTAAATTCGGTCTAAATTCGGTCTAAATTCGGTCTAAATTCGGTCTAAATTCAGTCTAAATTCAGTCTAAATTCGGTCTAAATTCGGTCTAAATTCGGTCTAAATTCGGTCTAAATTCGGTCTAAATTCGGTCTAAATTCGGTCTAAATTCAGTCTAAATTCGGTCTAAATTCGGTCTAAATTCGGTCTAAATTCAGTCTAAATTCGGTCTAAATTCGGTCTAAATTCGGTCTAAATTCAGTCTAAATTCGGTCTAAATTGGGTCTAAATTCGGTCTAAATTCGGTCTAAATTCGGTCTAAATTCGGTCTAAATTCGGTCTAAATTCGGTCTAAATTCGGTCTAAATTCGGTCTAAATTCGGTCTAAATTCGGTCTAAATTCGGTCTAAATTCGGTCTAAATTCGGTCTAAATTCGGTCTAAATTCGGTCTTAATTCGGTCTAAATTCGGTCTAAATTCGGTCTAAATTCAGTCTAAATTCGGTCTAAATTCGGTCTAAATTCGGTCTAAATTCGGTCTAAATTCGGTCTAAATTCAGTCTAAATTCGGTCTAAATTCGGTCTAAATTCGGTCTAAATTCGGTCTAAATTCGGTCTAAATTCGGTCTAAATTCGGTCTAAATTCGGTCTAAATTCGGTCTAAATTCGGTCTAAATTCGGTCTAAATTCGGTCTAAATTCGGTCTAAATTCGGTCTAAATTCGGTCTAAATTCGGTCTAAATTCAGTCTAAATTCGGTCTAAATTCGGTCTATATTCAGTCTAAATTCAGTCTAAATTCGGTCTAAATTCGGTCTAAATTCAGTCTAAATTCGGTCTAAATTCGGTCTAAATTCGGTCTAAATTCGGTCTAAATTAAGTCTACATTCGGTCTAAATTCGGTCTAAATTCGGTCTAAATTCGGTCTAAATTCAGTCTAAATTCGGTCTAAATTCGGTCTAAATTCAGTCTAAATTCGGTCTAAATTCGGTCTAAATTCGGTCTAAATTCGGTCTAAATTCAGTCTAAATTCGGTCTAAATTCGGTCTAAATTCAGTCTAAATTTGGTCTAAATTCGGTCTAAATTTAGTCTAAATTCAATCTAAATTCGGTCTAAATTCGGTCTAAATTCGGTCTAAATTCGGTCTAAATTCGGTCTAAATTCGGTCTAAATTCGGTCTAAATTCAGTCTAAATTCGGTCTAAATTCAGTCTAAATTCGGTCTAAATTCGGTCTAAATTCGGTCTAAATTCGGTCTAAATTCGGTCTAAATTCAGTCCTAAATTCGGTCTAAATTCAGTCTAAATTCGGTCTAAATTCGGTCTAAATTCGGTCTAAATTCAGTCTAAATTCGGTCTAAATTCAGTCTAAATTCGGTCTAAATTAAGTCTAATTCGGTCTAAATTCGGTCTAAATTCGGTCTAAATTCGGTCTAAATTCGGTCTAAATTCGGTCTAAATTCGGTCTAAATTCGGTCTAAATTCGGTCTAAATTCGGTCTAAATTCGGTCTAAATTCGGTCTAAATTCGGTCTAAATTCGGTCTAAATTCAGTCTAAATTCAGTCTAAATTCGGTCTAAATTCGGTCTAAATTCGGTCTAAATTCGGTCTAAATTCGGTCTAAATTCGGTCTAAATTCGGTCTAAATTCGGTCTAAATTCGGTCTAAATTCGGTCTAAATTCGGTCTAAATTCGGTCTAAATTCAGGTCTAAATTCGGTCTAAATTCGGTCTAAATTCGGTCTAAATTCAGTCTAAATTCGGTCTAAATTCGGTCTAAATTCGGTCTAAATTCAGTCTAAATTCGGTCTAAATTGGGTCTAAATTCGGTCTAAATTCGGTCTAAATTCGGTCTAAATTCGGTCTAAATTCGGTCTAAATTCGGTCTAAATTCGGTCTAAATTCGGTCTAAATTCGGTCTAAATTCGGTCTAAATTCGGTCTAAATTCGGTCTAAATTCGGTCTAAATTCGGTCTAAATTCGGTCTTAATTCGGTCTAAATTCGGTCTAAATTCGGTCTAAATTCAGTCTAAATTCGGTCTAAATTCGGTCTAAATTCGGTCTAAATTCGGTCTAAATTCGGTCTAAATTCAGTCTAAATTCGGTCTAAATTCGGTCTAAATTCGGTCTAAATTCGGTCTAAATTCGGTCTAAATTCGGTCTAAATTCGGTCTAAATTCGGTCTAAATTCGGTCTAAATTCGGTCTAAATTCGGTCTAAATTCGGTCTAAATTCGTCTAAATTCGGTCTAAATTCAGTCTAAATTCGGTCTAAATTCGGTCTATATTCAGTCTAAATTCAGTCTAAATTCGGTCTAAATTCGGTCTAAATTCAGTCTAAATTCGGTCTAAATTCGGTCTAAATTCGGTCTAAATTCGGTCTAAATTAAGTCTACATTCGGTCTAAATTCGGTCTAAATTCGGTCTAAATTCGGTCTAAATTCAGTCTAAATTCGGTCTAAATTCGGTCTAAATTCAGTCTAAATTCGGTCTAAATTCGGTCTAAATTCGGTCTAAATTCGGTCTAAATTCAGTCTAAATTCGGTCTAAATTCGGTCTAAATTCAGTCTAAATTTGGTCTAAATTCGGTCTAAATTTAGTCTAAATTCAATCTAAATTCGGTCTAAATTCGGTCTAAATTCGGTCTAAATTCGGTCTAAATTCGGTCTAAATTCGGTCTAAATTCGGTCTAAATTCAGTCTAAATTCGGTCTAAATTCAGTCTAAATTCGGTCTAAATTCGGTCTAAATTCGGTCTAAATTCGGTCTAAATTCGGTCTAAATTCAGTCTAAATTCGGTCTAAATTCAGTCTAAATTCGGTCTAAATTCGGTCTAAATTCGGTCTAAATTCAGTCTAAATTCGGTCTAAATTCAGTCTAAATTCGGTCTAAATTAAGTCTAAATTCGGTCTAAATTCGGTCTAAATTCGGTCTAAATTCGGTCTAAATTCGGTCTAAATTCGGTCTAAATTCGGTCTAAATTCGGTCTAAATTCGGTCTAAATTCGGTCTAAATTCGGTCTTAATTCGGTCTAAATTCGGTCTAAATTCGGTCTAAATTCAGTCTAAATTCGGTCTAAATTCGGTCTAAATTCGGTCTAAATTCGGTCTAAATTCGGTCTAAATTCGGTCTAAATTCGGTCTTAATTCGGTCTAAATTCGGTCTAAATTCGGTCTAAATTCGGTCTAAATTCGGTCTAAATTCGGTCTAAATTTGGTCTAAATTCGGTCTAAATTCGGTCTAAATTCGGTCTAAATTCGGTCTAAATTCGGTCTAAATTCGGTCTAAATTCGGTCTAAATTCAGTCTAAATTCGGTCTAAATTCGGTCTAAATTCAGTCTAAATTCAGTCTAAATTCGGTCTAAATTCGGTCTAAATTCAGTCTAAATTCGGTCTAAATTCGGTCTAAATTCGGTCTAAATTCGGTCTAAATTAAGTCTAAATTCGGTCTAAATTCGGTCTAAATTCGGTCTAAATTCGGTCTAAATTCAGTCTAAATTCGGTCTAAATTCGGTCTAAATTCAGTCTAAATTCGGTCTAAATTCGGTCTAAATTCGGTCTAAATTCGGTCTAAATTCGGTCTAAATTCAGTCTAAATTCGGTCTAAATTCGGTCTAAATTCAGTCTAAATTTGGTCTAAATTCGGTCTAAATTTAGTCTAAATTCAATCTAAATTCGGTCTAAATTCGGTCTAAATTCGGTCTAAATTCGGTCTAAATTCGGTCTAAATTCGGTCTAAATTCAGTCTAAATTCGGTCTAAATTCAGTCTAAATTCGGTCTAAATTCGGTCTAAATTCGGTCTAAATTCGGTCTAAATTCGGTCTAAATTCAGTCTAAATTCGGTCTAAATTCGGTCTAAATTCGGTCTAAATTCGGTCTTAATTCGGTCTAAATTCGGTCTAAATTCGGTCTAAATTCGGTCTAAATTCGGTCTAAATTCGGTCTAAATTCGGTCTAAATTCGGTCTAAATTCGGTCTAAATTCGGTCTAAATTCAGTCTAAATTCGGTCTAAATTCGGTCTAAATTCGGTCTAAATTCAGTCTAAATTTGGTCTAAATTCGGTCTAAATTTAGTCTAAATTCAATCTAAATTCGGTCTAAATTCGGTCTAAATTCGGTCTAAATTCGGTCTAAATTCGGTCTAAATTCGGTCTAAATTTAGTCTAAATTCGGTCTAAATTCAGTCTAAATTCGGTCTAAATTCGGTCTAAATTCGGTCTAAATTCGGTCTAAAATCGGTCTAAATTCGGTCTAAATTCGGTCTATATTCGGTCTAAATTAAGTCTAAATTCGGTCTAAATTTGGTCTAAATTCGGTCTAAATTCGGTCTAAATTAGGTCTAAATTCGGTCTAAATTCGGTCTAAATTCGGTCTAAATTCGGTCTAAATTCAGTCTAAATTCGGTCTAAATTCGGTCTAAATTCGGTCTAAATTCGGTCTAAATTCGGTCTAAATTCGGTCTAAATTCGGTCTAAATTCGGTCTAAATTCGGTCTAAATTTGGTCTAAATTCGGTCTAAATTCGGTCTAAATTCAGTCTAAATTCGGTCTAAATTCAGTCTAAATTCGGTCTAAATTCAGTCTAAATTCGGTCTAAATTCGGTCTAAATTCGGTCTAAATTCGGTGTAAATTCGGTCTAAATTCGGTCTAAATTCGGTCTAAATTCGGTCTAAATTCGGTCTAAATTCGGTCTAAATTCAGTCTAAATTCGGTCTAAATTCGGTCTAAATTCAGTCTAAATTCAGTCTAAATTCAGTCTAAATTCAGTCTAAATTCAGTCTAAATTCGGTCTAAATTCGGTCTAAATTCGGTCTAAATTCGGTCTAAATTCAGTCTAAATTCGGTCTAAATTCGGTCTAAATTCAGTCTAAATTCGGTCTAAATTCGGTCTAAATTCAGTCTAAATTCAGTCTAAATTCGGTCTAAATTCAGTCTAAATTCGGTCTAAATTCGGTCTAAATTCGGTCTAAATTCGGTCTAAATTCAGTCTAAATTCGGTCTAAATTCAGTCTAAATTCGGTCTAAATTCGGTCTAAATTCGGTCTAAATTCAGTCTAAATTCGGTCTAAATTCAGTCTAAATTCGGTCTAAATTAAGTCTAAATTCGGTCTAAATTCGGTCTAAATTCGGTCTAAATTCGGTCTAAATTCGGTCTAAATTCGGTCTAAATTCGGTCTAAATTCGGTCTAAATTCGGTCTAAATTCGGTCTTAATTCGGTCTAAATTCGGTCTAAATTCGGTCTAAATTCAGTCTAAATTCGGTCTAAATTCGGTCTAAATTCGGTCTAAATTCGGTCTAAATTCGGTCTAAATTCGGTCTTAATTCGGTCTAAATTCGGTCTAAATTCGGTCTAAATTCGGTCTAAATTCGGTCTAAATTCGGTCTAAATTCGGTCTAAATTCGGTCTAAATTCGGTCTAAATTCGGTCTAAATTCGGTCTAAATTCGGTCTAAATTCGGTCTAAATTCGGTCTAAATTCGGTCTAAATTCAGTCTAAATTCGGTCTAAATTCGGTCTAAATTCAGTCTAAATTCAGTCTAAATTCGGTCTAAATTCGGTCTAAATTCAGTCTAAATTCGGTCTAAATTCGGTCTAAATTCGGTCTAAATTCGGTCTAAATTAAGTCTAAATTCGGTCTAAATTCGGTCTAAATTCGGTCTAAATTCGGTCTAAATTCAGTCTAAATTCGGTCTAAATTCGGTCTAAATTCAGTCTAAATTCGGTCTAAATTCGGTCTAAATTCGGTCTAAATTCGGTCTAAATTCGGTCTAAATTCAGTCTAAATTCGGTCTAAATTCGGTCTAAATTCAGTCTAAATTTGGTCTAAATTCGGTCTAAATTTAGTCTAAATTCAATCTAAATTCGGTCTAAATTCGGTCTAAATTCGGTCTAAATTCGGTCTAAATTCGGTCTAAATTCGGTCTAAATTCAGTCTAAATTCGGTCTAAATTCAGTCTAAATTCGGTCTAAATTCGGTCTAAATTCGGTCTAAATTCGGTCTAAATTCGGTCTAAATTCAGTCTAAATTCGGTCTAAATTCAGTCTAAATTCGGTCTAAATTCGGTCTAAATTCGGTCTAAATTCAGTCTAAATTCGGTCTAAATTCAGTCTAAATTCGGTCTAAATTAAGTCTAAATTCGGTCTAAATTCGGTCTAAATTCGGTCTAAATTCGGTCTAAATTCGGTCTAAATTCGGTCTAAATTCGGTCTAAATTCGGTCTAAATTCGGTCTAAATTCGGTCTTAATTCGGTCTAAATTCGGTCTAAATTCGGTCTAAATTCGGTCTAAATTCGGTCTAAATTCGGTCTAAATTCGGTCTAAATTCGGTCTAAATTCGGTCTAAATTCAGTCTAAATTCGGTCTAAATTCGGTCTAAATTCGGTCTAAATTCAGTCTAAATTTGGTCTAAATTCGGTCTAAATTTAGTCTAAATTCAATCTAAATTCGGTCTAAATTCGGTCTAAATTCGGTCTAAATTCGGTCTAAATTCGGTCTAAATTTAGTCTAAATTCGGTCTAAATTCAGTCTAAATTCGGTCTAAATTCGGTCTAAATTCGGTCTAAATTCGGTCTAAAATCGGTCTAAATTCGGTCTAAATTCGGTCTAAATTCGGTCTAAATTAAGTCTAAATTCGGTCTAAATTCGGTCTAAATTCGGTCTAAATTCGGTCTAAATTCGGTCTAAATTAGGTCTAAATTCGGTCTAAATTCGGTCTAAATTCGGTCTAAATTCGGTCTAAATTCAGTCTAAATTCGGTCTAAATTCGGTCTAAATTCGGTCTAAATTCGGTCTAAATTCGGTCTAAATTCGGTCTAAATTCGGTCTAAATTCGGTCTAAATTCGGTCTAAATTTGGTCTAAATTCGGTCTAAATTCGGTCTAAATTCGGTCTAAATTCAGTCTAAATTCGGTCTAAATTCAGTCTAAATTCGGTCTAAATTCAGTCTAAATTCGGTCTAAATTCGGTCTAAATTCGGTCTAAATTCGGTCTAAATTCGGTCTAAATTCGGTCTAAATTCAGTCTAAATTCGGTCTAAATTCGGTCTAAATTCGGTCTAAATTCGGTCTAAATTAAGTCTAAATTCGGTCTAAATTCGGTCTAAATTCGGTCTAAATTCGGTCTAAATTCGGTCTAAATTCAGTCTAAATTCGGTCTAAATTCAGTCTAAATTCGGTCTAAATTCGGTCTAAATTCGGTCTAAATTCAGTCTAAATTCGGTCTAAATTCGGTCTAAATTCGGTCTAAATTCAGTCTAAATTCGGTCTAAATTCGGTCTAAATTCAGTCTAAATTCGGTCTAAATTCGGTCTTTGTAAAATTTGCATCTCTTCATAATAAAGTAAGTTCTTTCAAACATAGAAAATAATTTTAACGATAATTTATTCTAATAGAATGTACGTCATCAGTATTGGACGAAAAACTTTGCAGAGTAACATTTTTATCTCTTTTAGAAGATATTAGAATTGCGTTGTTTAATCATAATCATAAACTTTCTGTAGAAACCGTGCAGACCTACAACAATCAATTGCGTTAATTTTGCTGTAATTTAGTACTTAGGTACTGAATGTTTACTTTTAATACTTACTGAATATTTATTTATAAGTAGAAACGTATTTCTCTAATAATACCTTTGGATTGCTCCCAACTTTCCCCAATAAATAAACCAAATCCCTACCCATGTCCCAATTTTCCCAACCAGTTTTATTTACTTCAAATAACATTAAAATGACACAAATATAATAGTAGGTCATCGACCTTTACAAAAAAAACTATAACTAATTTCTTCTTAAATGAAAATCTCCATGTTTGGGCCTGACATCGTGGTGTCCCCCATCAGAAGGGTTTGTGGCGGTGTCCCCCATCAGAGAGGCCTAGGAGTCCTCAGTGAAAGGACCAAGGACCGTGTGGATTGAATAGGTCAAAACGTGTCCCCCTCGAAACCCTCAAAGTGGAAATCTAAAACACACCTGATTCCCCAAAGTTGGGTCCCTAATATTTGTAGTTTTAGCTAATCTGTTTCTTTCTTATATTTATTTTTTTTCTTTTAATTTATTGTTTTTTTGCGTATCGATTCTTTTTACGCTAATTCAAATTCTTTTTTGTAAATTTAGTTTTTGTATTCTTTTTTGCGTATCAATTCTTTTTACGCTAATTCAAATTCTTTTTTGTAAATTTAGTGTTTTGTATTTTTTGCGTATCGATTCTTTTTACGCTAATTGCCAAAAGAAGAGACCTCATGCTCTTGTGTATTACTCTAAGTGCGCAATCTCATGTTTGTGTTTATTGTACAGTGGAAAGACAAATGCATTTCTCACTTGGTACCCTAGGGTCTGAAGTGGTAAGTTACCGCAAGAGATTTCTAAAATACAAAGTGATCAAACATTTGCCCTTATGTGAAGATGATGTATGTTAGTGTAAAATGCGTAAATGTTGCTGGTAACTTCGGAACGACATCCTTCTCTCATGGAACCTGGATGGAACGACCTTTTCTCCAAATTGATTAAAATTACATTCTTCTATTATGGAATATTATTGGAACAATTTTTTTTAGTGGAATATAAACTATCTGAATGTTTATGTAATAATGCCTTCCTCTTATGAAACTTGAGTGGAACGATCTTTGACATCCTTTTATTATGGAATATCATTGAAACAATTTTTTCTAATGGAACCATAAACTGTCTGAATGTCCATGTATACTTTATGTAATAAGGCCCTTCTCTTATGGAACTTGCATGGAACGACCATTCTTCAATTAATATTGGAATAAGGTCCTTTAATTTGTCTGAATACTCATGGAAATAAATTATTATTATTATTATTCCGCTTTATTTTCTCACTACCTCAGCAAAGCTGGGTACCTTTGACCTGCCTCAGTGCCTTCCACAGGTGGCATGACAAATAGGCTAGGCGCGGACGAAAGTCCAGATAGTCAGGTATTATTAAAAATATTTGTCTAATTGATATGAATTGCGTTGTTTAATCACAATCATGAACTTTCTGTAGAAACCGTGCAGATCTACAACAATTAATTGCGTTAATTTTGCTATAATATAATATTTGGGAACTGAATGTTTATTTTAATACTTACTGAATATGTATTTATAAGTAGAAACGTATTTCTCTTATAAATTTCGTTGAATTGCTCCCAATTTTCCCCAATAAATAAACAAAATCCCTACCCATGTCCCAATTTTCCCAACCAGTTTTATTTACTTAAAATAACATGAAAATAACACAAATATTAGTAGGTCATCAAGACCTTTACAAAAAACTATAACTAATTTCTTCTTAAATGAAAATCTTCATGACTGACATCGAATGTGGAAGGGCCAAGTACCGTGTGGATTGAATAGGCCAAAACAAGTGGTAGTTTCCTTCATCAAATGGTTCCCTCTCGAAACCCTAAAACACACCTGATTCCCCAAAGTTGGGTCCCTAATATTCGTCAGTTTAGCTAATCTGTTTCTTTCTTTTATTTATTCTTTTTTTGTTACCTAATTTATTTATTTTTATTTGCGTATCGATTCTTTTTACGCTAATTCAAATTCTTTTTTTAAAATTTAGTTTTTTGTATTCTTTTTTTGCGTATAGATTCTTTTTACGCTAATTCAAATTCTTTTTTGTAAATTTAGTTTTTTGTATTCTTTTTTGCGTATCAATTCTTTTTACGCTAATTTAAATTCTTTTTTTGTTTAAATTTTGCTATATTTCGTATTGCCAAAAAGAAGAGACCTCGTACTCTTGTGTATTACTCTAAATTAGTGCGAAAACTCATGTTGTGTTTATTGTACAGTGGAAAGGCAAATGCCTTTCACACTTGGTACCCTAGGGTCTGAAGTGGTAAGTTACTGCAAGAGATTTCTAAAATACAAAGTGATCAAACATTTGCCCTACCGTGAAGATGAGTTATGTTGGTGTAAAATGAGTAAATGTTGATGATAACTTCGGAACGACATCCTTCTCTGATGAAACCTTTTCTCCAAATGGGTTAAAATAACATCCTTCTATTATGAAATATTACTGGAATCATTTTTTATAATGGAACTCTCTGACTGTTCATGGAAACTTTATGTAATAATGCCTTCCTCTTATGAAATTTGGGTAGAACGATCTTTGACGTTCTTCTATCATGGAATATCATTGGAACAATTTTTGTAATGAAATGACAATTGTCTGAATGCTCATGGAAACTTTAAGTAGAAACGTATCTTCTCCTGAAAGCCCTGTACTTAAAGCTAATTTCATTACATTGAAAAATCTCAGAGAAATGCAACAGCTTAATTTAACTTCAGTTTTCTCCTATCTCTGAGACAACTTTATGGGGTCCTACAATCATTATACATCATTTCGATCATTTTAAAGCTGTATTCTTTTTATCTTCACCTGAAAATTCTATTCGTCGTCCAATACCTAACAACTTTTCAGCAGTTTCAATATTGCCACTATCGCAAGCCACTATGTACAACATTCAAGTACAAACACAAATACATATGAAATGAGCACACGTTGAAGATTCATTTCCATTCGAAACATTCCTTCCTAAAAGGCGCATCAATATTCTCTAACAGCGTCAGACTGAAACGGTCGGCTTATGATCAACCAACAACCAACCTCCTTTATGGGGACAGAGCTGGGATTAGAGATGGCCTAAAGCACCCTATGCCCTACATATGTAGAGCCCTTCGGCTGATTTACAAGACGGAATAGAACCCGCATTTTACATTTTAGGACAAATATTGCGAACTTGATTGAATCAGCACCGGATACTCAATTCACATGCAAGTGTGTTTGTATTTGAGTGTTGCACACTATGACTTACTTAGTAACAATAATTAGCTGCTGAAAAGCTGGTCATGATTGAAGTTTTTAATCAGTTTTGTAATTGCTGTGTTCTTTTTATTTTCTCCTGAGAACCTTGTACTTAAAACTAATTTCATGACATTGGAAAATCTCAGAGAAATGCAACCCTATCTTTGAGACAACTTAACACATCATTTAAATCGTTTTTGTAATTTGTATTAATCTACGTAAGATGTGTTCGTTTTTTCTTCTCCTGAAAACTTTATACTTATAATTTAATTACAATGAACAATCTCAGAAATGAATAACGACATCTAATGTTTGGGGTTTCGTCTAACTAACAAGACGAGTCCCCAGAATTATGAATCTATGTTTTTACATTTTCAATCTCAGAGAATAATTATTTGTAGCCAACTTAATTAAATTCTTCAGTGTTGTTTAAAAAATGTAAGTATTCCCTCTATTTTGAAGATAATTTTATGGAATCCTACAATAATTTACAATCAGATCAATACTAAAATCTATGTTTTAACATTTTATATCTCAGAGAGTAATTAGTTTGTAGTAACTTAATTAAATTCTTCAGTGTTCTTTACAAAATGTAAGTATTCCCTCTATTTTGAGATAATTTTATGGAATCCTACAATAATTTACAATCAGATCAATACTAAAATCTATGTTTTAACATTTTATATCTCAGAGAGTAATTAGTTTCTTTGTAGTAACTTAATTAAATTCTTCAATGTTCTTTAAAAAATATTTTGAGATAATTTTATGGAATCCTACAATAATTTACAATCAGTTCAATACTAAAATCTATATTTTAACATTTTATATATCAGAGGGCAATTAGTTTGTAGTAAGTTCATTTAATTCTTCAGTGTTTTCTGAAATATATACTATTCTTCCTACTCTGAGATAACTTTGAGGAATCATAAAATAATTTACAATCATTTCTATATTTTTTGAAGATAAAATTTTTCAATATATCGTCTTCTTTATTATGGAAGCTAAAATATTATTTGAATTCATTTATACTTACTCCAATGTTCTCTTATAAGTAGAAACGATTTTTTTAAAATAAGTAACCTGTGGACACTCGATCGATCACTTTCGCGAAGACCGCGCATTTGAAGACCCTGTCTCAGATCGTCCGCGACCCACGTCAATCTGAGACAGAGCCACTCCGTGTCTGCTTCGACACAGAGTCCTACCTAACCAGAATCTAACCTAACACCCTGTCTAACATTATCAGCTAATGGGTCGCCACCTGAAATACATCCTAGCCAGTGTGTGTCATATGTCGAGTGTGTTACGATCAGGGCCGGCCTAGATCGTTAAGTAATGAATACGTACACCCCAGCTTTGGTTGTGGTGCAATGCCGAGGCGACAACCGCAGCCGAGGTGTCCGGCACTAACCTCACAGCTGAAACAAAACATACAAGTTATTTAGGACCACACAACCACCCCAGATACGAACGCGAACGAAAAAATTTAACCTCAAACCCCATGTGCCCACTCAAGTTGAGTGGTGGTCTGGTTTTATAGTGGAATCCGACCACTCGGTCCCGCAGTGGAGGGCTCAACCCAATCACTTTCACAGTGTTGCATTATTGTGTTGTGTAATGTATTTTTCAAGATTTTAATTAAGGCACTGAGCTGTCATTGCTATTGTACAAGTATTTTTGTTATTTATTATATTTTATAATTTTATCTATGACCATTGAACAATTACCCCTCCATAAAACATACTATTGTATTATGAAATCATAATTCATAATACAGAACAACTGTCAACTGTCATCAAACCAAAATATGAGGTTAGATTAATTTCATTAATTAAATTTTGTAATGAAATGTTTTATTTAAAAAGTCGTAGATAAAACGTCGTATTTGACTCGCACATAATGGCAATAATTCACTCGGATGATTATACACTCGCCTTCAGCTCGTGCATAAACTTTCATCCTCTTGAATTATAGCCTACATTATGTGCTCGTTAAAGAATATACTATTTTACGCATTTTTATTTTTTTAAATTTAATTAAGGCACTTTGTTCGTATGACTATTGTGTCAAGTATTTTTTTATTATTTATTATATTATATTTTGGGTTTACAGTGGGCACAACATCTATGCTTACAATTCCACCAAAAACAAAGATTTTTTTAAATTGTTCCAATACATTTTATACTTTTGTTCCAAATACTTTTAAAAATATTTAATATTAATTCATATATTATGTTTTAATATGTTCAGGACCGCTATTATATAGTTCATATGTTGTACTATTATATACTGTTTGAAAAACGAAATAATTTTGACAGATAGATTATGGTGATTCTATTGGCTGTTACCTGCTGTTGTCAAAAGCGATTTGCACAAATAATTCAAATGTTGTCAATAATTGTCCATTATTATTTTAATCTTTGTAAATTCTGTGCGTTGTTTTGTGGTTTCTTTAGATTGTACCTGGCTATTTCTATGTATTATTCTCTTTCAATATTGTGGACTATTGGCTTTTCTTATTTAAGATCGAAAATTTTTTAGTGTAAACCAAACTCATGAACCACGCAGCAATCAACTGTCAAAACTCTTTCATTACGTCAAACATGTTATAATCATGATTTGTTGTAACAAAAAATCATGTTTATCATTATGTAAATAATCATGATCGTCGTTAGTTAAAAGGTAATTAAAAAATTAACCCTAGTGCACATCAGGCCAATCTTTTAATCACTAAATTATTTTTAAATAACATTTTTTGTTACGAATGTTAAGTGCATTTTAGCTCTACTGATTAACTGCACTTATTATCTTTGTATATTTTATAATTAATATCGGGATGCCGATCTACGATCTGGTCTCATTAGCCAAACTCTTTTTGTGAATTTATTTTTTGATCAATTGACTACCTGTTTAAAAGGATAATGGAATGGTTACTTAGTTGAAATAAAATTAAAACAATTTTAACACAATAAATATTATTTAATAAATTATACTAAATAATAAATTTTAAAATAACAAATGATTAGGTAATAAATTTTTTGAAAAACCAGCAGTAGAACATAACAAACAGAAGTAAATGATTTTAAGTATTAAAAGCTAATTTGAAGATTTTTTAATGTAAAGGCTTCCAAATTTTCAAGGAAAAAATCTTCATCTTGGTAAACATCTAGTACGGTATTATTCTGCATTAGGTATAGCCATAGGAACCATTCTTGACTACCTCACATCAGGTAAAAATTTATGTGGGAATCAAAAATTTTATTTAATAGGTATGGCCATAGGTACCATTCTTGACCACCTCACATCAGGTAAGAATTTATATGGGAATCAAAATTTTTATTTAATAGGTATGGCCATAGGTACCATTCTAAACCACCTCACATCAGGTAAGAATTTGTGGAAATCTAAAATTTTATTTAATAGGTGTGGCCACAGGTACCGTTCTTGACCACCTCACATCAGGTAAGAATTTATATGGGAATCAAAAATTTTATTTAATAGATATGGCCATAGGTACCATTCTAGACCACCTCACATTAGGTAAGAATTTGTGGAAATCTAAAATTTTATTTAATAGGTGTGGCCACAGGTACCGTTCTTGACCACCTCACATCAGGTTAGAATTTATGTGGCAATCAAAAATTTAACAGGTATGGCCATAGGTAGAGTTTTTGACCACCTCACATCAGGTAAGAAGTTATGTTGGAATCAAAAAATTTATTTAATAGGTATGGCCATAGGTACCATTCTAGACCACCTCACATCAGGTAAGAATTTGTGGAAATCTAAAATTTTATTTAATAGGTGTGGCCACAGGTACCGTTCTTGACCACCTCACATCAGGTTAGAATTTATGCGGGAATCAAAAATTTTATTTAATAGGTATGGCCATAGGTAGAGTTTTTGACCACCTCACGTCAGGTAAGAATTTATTTGGGAATCAAAATTTTTATTTAATAGGTATGGCCATAGGTAGAGTCACAGCGCGGCAATTAGATACGCTCAGAAGTATATACAGTAAAATATTCGAGAAGACGTGGTATAGGCGTAACCTAGTGTATTTTTGAACGATGAAAAACTCGCTGAAAACGAGTTTTCTGGAAAATTTGAGATACTCCATTAGATTCCTGAGATTGAAAACCTCTTATATACCAACTTTCGAGAAAATCGTTAGAGCCGTTTTCGAGATAGCATGACCGTAAAAACATACAATTCCTTGCTCATTTAATAGAATAGATATTTATATTATTTAATATTTTTAGTTTTGTAATAAGCATTAAATGCATGTATTTGCTTCATTATGCTTTATCAATTAACTACGCTTCCTATTATTAATTTTATTAAATATTTTTAATATTGTATTTGAAATAAGCATAAAATTTCGATTAACTGTACTTAGTATCTTTGTATATTTTATAATTATTATTATATATATTATTTGTTTACTTTTTTTGTAATGTATTTGCTTTATTGCATATTTGTTATATTGTGTTACATATGTTAAAACATGTATAATACAACACTGCTAATCGGTCACCACTGCGTCCGTAAAGTGTATTAAAATATATTCGCGTTTAATTTTAATCCAACAAATAAATTTACTAAGTTAAAAAAATCAAGTCGCGAATTTAATTGACAAAAATCGAGTGTATTCGCGATTTGATGCCGTACTATTCTTCCTCCTCCTTGGCCATCATCTCCATGGATGCCACGTCGTCCAGGTCGTTCTGGAAGACCTCCACCTCCTCAAGGAAGTCGTTCTATCGACCGTCAACTGTCTGTGGACCATGCTGTTCTAACTCCGAACAGAATTAGGAAAACATGGTTCACCAGCGGACGGTTCGCGACAGATTCTGAATCTGTTTCTAAGTGAAGCCGGAGATAAAAAAATGGACGATTGAAGTTACAGCTTATAAGTTAGGGTGAAACGAACGCGCCCAGCTTGTGCCCAAATGTCGTGAAAAAATGTTCTGATGCGATTTTTAATTATTTATCACTTTATCATTTGAATAATAACTGTAGAAATTAAAATGTCAATAAGTGCTGTGTATTTTTGTTTTCGAGTTCTCTTCATTATTATTCTTCCATATTTAATTAATTATTTATAATGATATATTAAAATTTTAATTTATTGTTTAATATTAATTAATTTTTTCAACATTAAGCACCAAAATATTTATTACATTATTTATATAGTATGCCTGTCTCGTCTTATGTCAAAATATAAATAATATGAATACTAATACTACCAACTATTCAAAGGCACCAACATTTTGTAAATATCATCAGAGGCTCAATTTTATTTCTCTTCATATTATTTAAATTAAACAAAATTCACATTTATAATCGCAAACTAAAATTATAATATCAATTAATTAATTTATCGACATTAATAGTTCACCTGGCTGGATATTACAAAACTATGAATGTAGATATTACTAAGGAATTTATTTTATATTCAGGGTGGAGCCCAACAAAATAAAAACCATAGTTTACTAACTATTAAATTTTAATCGTGAATATGTAACCAGTTTTTGATTTAAACAGGAATTTTTGCTATCTTATTGATTATATTTTAAATTAGTTCTACGAATATATGTTATTTATTTTACGAAAACGGTTTATTTCCATCATCAAGTTTTATTTATTGATCCTATGTTCATTTACAAAATTGAAAACCTTTGTAAAATAAATCTTCCACAATTAAAAACTACCGTAATCTACGTATGAAACTAACTGTGTAACTGTAATCAACCCATAAAGTGACATTTTTCGGACGATTTATCGTACTAAAAGTCCTAGGACTTTAAAGTAAAATTTTTAATTTGTATGTACCTTGAACGAAAAGTGACTTTATTAAGGTCCTCGCAAGTAATTACGACCTCGGCTCGCGCCTCGGCCGTAAACAACTTGCTAGTACCTTAAAGTTTCACTTTTCGTTTTAGATACATAAATAACTATTATTTAAATTTAAATATTATGTTTTAAAATGTTATTAATTGTTCAAGTTAAAAATTATGTACCGCCAGGCTAAAATATTTTGAAGTGCTGTGTTTCCTTTTTCAAGTGTATGTATTACTGTGTTGAAATGATTTATTCGTCATTGAAATCATCAGAACAATTTGATCACAACATTTGTATGCATTTCCCAGTAAATTATTTTTGTGAGTTCAAGCTTTAACTGTTAGTTACTAAATTATGTAGGTATTTATCCATCAGTTTAATTGAATTAGCTTGCGCTCACAGCTAAACACAAAGCAGTTACAGTTTATGAGATGAGAGAAGACGATCGAAAGTTAAGGCAGATTTTAACACCACTCATAAAGTATTCATTATTTTTAAAATGATAAACGTGTTAAACGTCATTCAATAAAAAATATTAATATATCAGCTGTACAGACAACCTTTACATCTCTCATCTCATGTTACAAGTTAACATTATTCAGAATATTATATTAGGTTTTATTTCGTTGTTGTATTTGTACCTATATTTTTATTTATTTATTTCAACATGGTTATTACAATAAATTGGTATAATAGAAAATGCCCTAAATTTACTGGGAAACACAAGACACAAGAAATAATAAAAATCACTGACCTTATTTTACGTCCATACGGCTAACCGAACTCCACAGTGAAGCATCTGTCCTGAAATAAAAAAAAATAGTTAGTTACCAAGTTAATATGGTATTTGCTACTTCAGAAAATTGGTGAAAACAATTTTGTATTGCTCAAAATTAAATTATTTTAGTTATTTACTAATTCCAACATCTACAGTTCATATTTAAACAGTAAACAGTAAAATTCACGAAAGAGGGTAGCGCTTTCACCTGTTTTCAATTCGGACTTACAGATTTTGTTCATATTTAATCAGTTTTAAAATCCCTGTAAATGGTGATAGCATTAACCCGTTTGATGAATCTAACATAAGATGGACGTAAAATAGGTAGATAGATTCACGAATAGGATGTGCTATCACCTGTTTTTCAGTTGTAACAGTTAACACATATATTCGTACCCCTTTTGTGAATCTAGTAGAAAGGTAAAAGCGTCTTACCGGTTTGCCGCATGTCCGATGTTTTCTGGAACTCTGGAACTCTGCATCTCGAACCGGAACAACCCTCGATTTTATTAACTTTTCATTTACAATTTCCGAATCATCTGGATTATTATCTCGAACTTCAAAATCGTTTTACATTTTATTTCTGCCACAACCTTTAATCTGTAACAAAATAACAATCAATTAGTATCAAATTAATCTCAAGACTTTAAATTATTTTATTTTTAAGTTGTTTTCTAGACGGAAGAGCACATATCCCTTAAAATAGGGAACAAGAACCCGTGAGTAATTTGAAAATAACTTACCATGCTTTTTCCCCAGATGCAGCAATAAAGAACCCAAAAGTTCCTGATACATTGCACCGATTGTTACCTGAAACAATTTTTATTTTTAATATTTACTTCAAGTATATAAAACCTCATTCACAAAAGCATTCAATTTTAAAGTTTACATTTTATGTTTATGTTTAACAAAGTTTAAATTCATATAACTAAATTCGAGCATTCACACCTTCCACTTTCAAGCACTGAATGTTTATATTTAGTTAGATGTATTCAAACTTTCTTAAATGTAAACATAAATGCAAACTTTAAAACTAAATGCTTATAAGACTTTAATGAAAAACAATATTTACTTCAAATATCTAAAGCCTCATTCACATAAGCATTTAGTTTTAAGGTTTACATTTACGATTACGTTTAAGAAAGTTTAAATTCATATAACTAAATACGAGCATTCACACGTTCCACTTTTCAGCACTGTGAATGTTCGTATTTAGTTAGATGTATTCAAACTTTCTTAAATGTAAACCTTAAACTAGATTCAGACCTTCCCAATTATAAGTATAAATGCAAAATTAACCAATCAACGCTCAACGTTGGTAGAAACTTACGTAATCGTAAATGTAAACCTTAAAACTTGATTGAAAAAGAATATTTACTTCAAATATCTAAAGCCTCATTCACATAAGCATTTAGTTTTAAGGTTTACATTTACGATTACGTTTAAGAAGTTTAAATTCATATAACTAAATACGAGCATTCACACGTCCCCCTTTTCAGCACTGTGTATATTTAGTTAGATGTATTCAAACTTTCTTAAACGTAAACATAAATGTAAACTTCAAAACTAAATGCTTATGGCTTACATTCATATAACTAAATACGAGCATTCACATTTTCCACTTTCAAACACTGTGAATGCTTGTACTTCTTAAACATAAACATAAATGTAAACCTAAAAATTAAGTTAACTTGATTGAAAAACAAAAATTATATTTCAATGTATTGAACAAAGTATAAACTTACATTGATTTCATCTGATGTTGCGATCTTCAATCCGAAAAATTTTGTTCCAAGTTTTTCGGCATTAAATTTTTGACGTCTCCAGTAAATTATGCATCAAACTTCGTAAAAATAGTTAAATAATTGATATATAATCAATTTGTCAATTAAAATGAAGTTAAAACTTTGTTTTTGTGTGAAGATGTCCAAACGTGTCAAAACTTGAACGGCCGTTAGATGACTTGCAAATTTTAATGACGCTTTCTCTGATTGGTCGATTCAATTGACGCGTTTTCTAACGAATATTTACGAAACTTATTTGAATTACCTGAAAATATATTTAGTCAATCACCAAATAACATAAAAACAATTATTATTAAGTTAAAATTTAATCAACATCCCGTAAATAATTAATTAAATATGTTCTTACTCGTCAACAATTTCGCCATTTTGGTGCTAGTTTCTTTAATAGCAAATTTTATGAGTTATTTTTCGTCCCGCACTATAAATTATATATCAAAATGATCAGGAGAAAATACTGAAACGATTTATATCACTTTTGATACGTGAATCGAAAAATTTACCCCGGAAAACTTGTAAAATGTGGGAGCAAAAATCACAGTCAACAAGTTGTTGAAAACAACTGAAGGGCGCTGTTTAACGGACGAAAATCATGGCCTACTACCATTTCAAATTAGCTTTTAATGCAAATATTTTCCGTCAAATTTAAATTTAAATTAGTAATAAGAAAATAATCAAATATAAAAAGTATCTAAATACATTAAAAATATCTAAAAATAAAGTATCTTCATTTTTAAGATATTTATAAAAAGTATTTTAAACAAAGATACATTCTCAGATACTTTTGTATCTTAGCTACTATCGAGTATCTTTTTCGTAAGAAATTTCCAACTCTGTCTGTAGTTAATAAATTTTATAATAAAATAATACTTAAAAAGAAAAAATAATACAATAATTGAAGAAATGTTTTTCTCTCGCTCTTTAGTGACGCCGCCGAGACGAGAAATTGCTCGTCTCGTCTCGAAATTAGGAGAACCAATAAATTTCTCGTCTCGGATTTTCGAGAAGAGACGATAATTCAACTCCACATGACGAGAAATAGTTGTTGTTGTTCGTAGCATTTTTGGTTTTGATATAAATATTTATATTGCTAAAGAATTGAGTACTTTAATACAAATGTACCGCTGATCTGCGAATAAATGCACAGATGGACGTAAAATCCGCTGATCTGCATTTATATAAACTAAATAAAGAATTCTAACACCCTTCTTGACTCCCAAATTACCAGTTTTTGTAGAAACTCTGGTTGAACTGAACTAAATAAAGAAACCTTATACCCTTCTTGAGTACCACATACTCGGTTTGGATTGATTTTAATCTTTTTACGTGCATCTGTGTTTTTCTTCGCATATCAGCGCATTTCAGCGGCCAACGCTGATCAACGTTTTATTCTTTCCCCATGCATTCTCATCACTGAAATTTGGTGTTGTGAACGCAAGTACACATTGCCGTATGACAGACTTCACAAATTTCGTCGAATTTCACCAAATTTCGAGCTGTGAATGCGGCGTAACTTGTTTGATAAGTGACTACAACCAGTTTTATTTTAGCTCAAAGTAAAATAAATAAATAAATACATTCAGCACTCTTCTCTAAGCTAAAGAAGCTTCTCTGAATATAACAAAGAGAAACACATTCTTACATCTGTAACTAAAACAGGAATAAAGATGGTTCCATGGTAATTAGAAAAGCTACATTAACTTAAAGAAAGCCTCATTCCATTTAGTTTTACGGTTTACATTTATGTTTACGTTTAAGAAAGTTTAAATACATCTAACTAAATACGAGCATTTACATGTCCCACTTTCATGCACTGCGATTTCTCGTATTTAGTTGTATGTATTTAAGCCTCATTCACATAAGCATTTAGTTTGAAGGTTTATATTTATGTTTACGTTTAAGAAAGTTTAAATTCATATAACTAAATACGAGTATTCACACTTCCCACTTTCAAGCACTGTGAATGCTCGTATTTAGTTAGATGTATTCAAACATTCTTAAACGTAAACATAAATGTAAACCTTAAAAGTAAATGCTTATGTGAATGCAGCCTTAGGCACTGTATTTTTGTTTGATTAATTAAATAAATAAATATATCTATGAACAGTAAAAATATGTATCTAAACGTGCTACTTACGTCTATCAATGCTAATCTTCAAAATATGCATTGTCAACCAAGAATGTAACATGTTTAATATAGACAAATACTTCAATTAACATTATAATAAGTCCCTTGGCTAAATACTTCATTATTTCTGGAATTAAATCTTGTTTAAACACGCTCAAACGTCAATCCAGCATCCAGTCGAAACTCGACCTAAAATACAGAGCAAATAGTGACTCACATCTTAGCTCATACCTTTCTTCAAAACTTTGAACCAAGTTTTTCATACTTAATTAAAAGGTACACCCAACAAATTATACATCAAAATGATCGTCAAAGTATGAGGAATCGTCTGATTGCACTGTCATTCTTGGTTGATGGTTCGTTTCCTTAAAATTGGGGTAAATGTAACCAACGAGCTTAACTTGATGTTGTTGTTAGAAAAGGCGGCAAACAGCTAAGCCAAGGGTAGGGTACCAACTGCCTAAGAAGTAATGCACTAGCACTAGTAGAAGAGAAACAGCTGGAACGCGCCTAAGTTGAAATGTCAACTATTTATTTCTTACCTTCTTTTGAAGAGATTGAAATTTAAGTGCTAAATAAATTAAGTGGGAACGATGAGCGCTGGTTGGTTAAATTAGCCACTTACACTTATAATTGGGTAGGTCTGAATCTAGGTTTAAGCCTCATTCGCATAAACAAAGTTTAAATTCATCTTACTTAATACGAGCATTCACGGCGCTTGAAAATAGTGTGAATGCTCGTATTTAAGTCTCGTTCACATAAGCATTTAGTGTGAAAGTTTACAATTATATTTATGTTTAAGAAACACAGCATTTACATAATGAACTTAAAATAGCTTTAGTAAGTGGTAAACATAAACTTGAAGTTTGGAGGTTTTAAACTTTGGTGCTAGAAAGTGAAAAGTGCGGATGCTCGTATAGTTATATGAATTTAAACATTCCTAAACGTAAACATAAATGTAAACCATAAAACTAAATGCTTATGTCAATTAAGCTATTATGAAAATTGGTACAATAATTATTTAGATGTTATTTTTTTACTATTTTGTATATTTGATTGCTTTTTACAGTTTCTATGGTAATTAATAATAATTGTTATTTGTAACAATACCGCAGTTCATACTGACAATAATTAAAAACAAATAAATTATTGAGAAGCTGTGTTTTTTGTCGTTTATATTTTCTAATGATAATTAGAGAACAGACTTTTTATATTAAAATATTTATTATAATGTTTATGAATCACCTCCTCTTAGCTAGTTTTACAAAAATTAATAAATAAAAACATAATTTAGAAAGGCCTACTGCGCTCGGTCAAGCTATATGTGCATTTATTTCTTCAAATAGTCTATGTGCTGTCATCTGTGAGTCTACGGCAGAACACTTTGTCGGTAAGTTTGCTCTTGTACCTTGCCTTACCGACCTGTCAGTGACCAGTGACCATTTGTCAACAACTGTCATACATAGAATAACCTTATAATTATTATGTAGTAATATGAAATATTGCAAACAAAAGTTTCTTTGAATAAATAATTATAAATTAACAATTTAGTACATGGATTAATTTGAAGTTAAGTGTTAAAATGGAATCATCAAGTAAAATCGATGACAAAATAGACTATGGACCTATGTTAACACAGCTAATAAACGAAGCAGATAAAATATCTACAACATGGAGAACTATAGAAGATGTGAAACATACAGTAGACAATTTTATCCAAGAATCGTTTACACATTTCATAACCTACCATTCAGACATACAACAGAACACTGCTTTTAAAAAGACGCTTTTATCATCGCTTCAAAAGTATTTTTAATATATACTTACACGCTGTTATTTACTATTAATTATGCTTAATCTTTCAGTATCATAATGACGGCTATACATAATAAAATATTCAGTTTTATTGTTGAGAAGAATCAGTCAGAAGATGGCTTAATCTACAAGAAATGCTGTGATTTATCTGCGTTAAAAGTTACACCAGATCAACTAGGAGCTCTAGAAGATTACTGTATTCCTTTACCAGCGACAGTTAGTGTTTAAATAACTTAAACTTTAATCAAAATATTGTTGTATAATTTATTTTCAGGTTGTTGAACTAGCTTCTTTAGATATGCACGAGTCAGCTGCTGACAAAATAAAATGTCTGTCAACAGCATTTGATTTGGCAATGGCTGAGCTAAAAGGGGCAATGGTAGATGTTATTGCTCAATCTTGCGGTAAGCATAACAAATATTAGTAGAATTTTTCATGTTATTAACTGTTTTTCAGATAACAGTATTCCAGTTTTGAATGTGTCTGATATAACACCAATTTTAGCTACAATTGTAATCCACGCAAAACCTATGTATTTTATTTCGAACTTGTTCTTCATTGAAAACTTTTATTTTATGGAATTAACAAACACAGAAAGGTATGACATAATTTTAAGAAACATCATCTGTATATTGACATTATTTTTGTAGTGAATGTTTGTTAGCCTTCAAGACAGCAGTAGACAAAATCAAAGTTATAACCACAGACTTATTACTGCCCAGAAGTAATCGTATATACTGTGATATAGGTTTAGAAGATGTTTTTAAACTTACAAGTGATCTAGACGATAAATATGATCGTAAAGGACAAAGAATTTGTACTTTAAGTGACCCTTTAGAGCGGCATATTGAACAATTTACAAGTATGATTACTGCCAGCACTTTTAATAACGTACATATGTAAAACAGTTATTGTATTGCGTATCCGTCCACTTATTGTAGTACAAATAGAATAAAGACAAGGTTTGTGATATAAAATTACTAAAATATTACGTTTTTCATTAACACTAGCTATTTATTATACGTATAAGATTAAACAAAATATTGTATTTTATAAACTAGAACGAGTAATAACAAAAGTCAACAATGTCCAGTTTGCACGAGCAAATTTTTCCTAAAAAGTTTCTTCAAAGTAAAACAAGTGCTACGAGCTGTCATAAAAAACTTTCAATTCCGTTCATATGGGGAAACTAATTAAGATCATTTAGCTTTAATATATTTTATAGAAATTATTAGTTTCCACGTACAAACGGTATTGACAGTTCTTTTTATGACAGCTCCTAGCACTTGTTTTACTTTCAATAAACTTTTTAGGAAAAACTTTGCTTGTGTGAACTGGGCATTGTCTTTTTCATTAATAATTTTAAGTGTAATTCGCAAGTTACTTTATTAAACTGATACCATATAGAACGAATTTCAAATAATATTCATTTTGTAGAACGAAAATCCAAATGTCACTTTGACAGTAAACAAAACACAACAGTTTGACGGTGTTCCAGCCAATCACAAGCACAGAAACAACACTTACTTTTGTGTTTACCCCTCCTAGTTTAAAAACAGACCTTTTAGAAGTTAACGGTCAATATAACGTTCTCCGTGGTTCGTACGAACGGGATAAGTTTCATAACGAATCACGTATTTAGGATAAAACTCGTGATCGTAATACTTGACGATAACAGTGCTGTCTTCATTGGCAGTTGTGTCATAACCATCTCGAGGAATGACAGTGTTCCTGTCTCCTATTTCTCGTTTGCCGATTATTACGTCAGCAACAATCATAGCACGTGTCCAGCCATTGTTGAGACTGCTTTGTAGATTCGCGTAGCTTGGATCAGTGGAGAAACTTATTCCTTGTCCAAACTTCATACGGTTGCAGAGTCTCCAATCGAAATTGTTTTCTATAATTGGTTCCACAGTTTCTGATGCTGTACTATGGAACAGTTCTTTGATTTTAATTTTTCCGAATAGACTGCATTCTGCTGCTTTTAGTTTGAATTGTTCGTATAATATGGGGTTTTGCACTGTCTTTATGGAATAAATCTTTTTGAGGAATTCATTCTGCATCATGTGTTCTAATCTTTTGTACTGAGCATTGTTTTTATTTAGTCGTATTAGCTCACACAGTTTTTCTACATTCACTTGGCCCCATGATGGGTTCGAATGATTTTTCATTATAGTTTTTACTTTTTTGTTAAACGACATGCTACAATAATCTAATTTTGTATTTATATTGTTTAGTAAATTGAAATATTACCTGAATAAATGAATCTTCTTGTGAATGTGAAAATGAAAATGCAAGTGACTTGTCAAGATTATAATGCGCAATTCCAAACAGGGGAAGCACATAGGCGCAACAATTTTTTTAATAGATATACAAACTGAAAGAAATTAAAATTCCGAAAAATGCACAAAAGAAACTAAATAATATTTCAAATAAATTGAGTTCAGTTTAATTTACTATTTACTGATTCAATATTTTTTATTTAAAACTTCTGTATTATTAAAGAATGTTTATGCATTTTTAAATAAGTTTTATTTTTTAATTTGTTGTTTAATTTGTTTCTAATTTAAAGACGTACGTCTGTTCTTGGAGATGAAACAATGAAATATACGCGTGAACTATGCACACATCAACTGACTGGTAGTAAATGTACGAACTTCACGTTGTTATATTTGAATTTCTAAAACTGTATTTAAGTGCATTATTGCACAGTATTTAGTATTGCGGTTTCTTTTTATGAATAGTAGAGTCATGAATGATCTACATTTTGTTATAGGTTTGATATAATATTAGGAAAGAAGGGTTTTTTGATCTGGAAATGTAAAATCCGCTTTACCGACAGAGCTGTCGTCGGCGGGAAAATGCAGCACGCATGCAGTAGGCATCGACAGACGTTTGTGGCCGTTTTGCGATTGTGTGATAGTTGTGTGTGTGTTTTGTTCACTACGCCGCGATTAAAAGTAAGGACAATTGAAAATATTCTATAATTGTTACGTCTGTAACACGGTTATGATTTATTATTCATCACATACGAATTCATTATTATCTAGTAAATTATTATTTTCTTTCATTTCTTACCTATTTCATGTCACTTTGCTGTTAGTGACGGGGTGGGGAATGGTTTTTGGTATGATTTAAGTTATCTGAGCTAAAAGTGACATTTAAAATTATTGCAATGAAGCACACTGTATTTGTTTTACGTATTTATGAATAAATATTTTGTGGAAAGTTGCTATTTTAGAGATGAAAACTTTTCGTGCGTAATGTAGGTTAGGTATGTTACAATGATAAAAGATCTCTACAACTTAAAGAATGAGAAACCACATCATGAAAATCATCACACTGATTTGTACATCTCAAATATGTATTTTAATACTTGAAGTTTGTCTAAAAAATTGAATATATTTGACAGTTTCCTTGAATAAATTTAGAGTTTGTACAACGAAAGATACCCCATTTATCTAAATTAAAAGTTAATTACAGAAATTGTACAATGTTGCTAAAAATATCTTTCTTTTCACAGTTTCCGTGGTAGAGGGAATGTTGAATTTGTTTACCTGAATTGGATTGTACTCAAAAATAAATAATCATGGCCACTTTTGCCCAACAAGCGGCAGCTCTTTTGGATTTCAACCAAAAATTGGACATAACTTTACTGGACAATGTCGTAGTCAGTATGTATGCAGGAGCCGGGGAACAGCAACGAGTGGCTCAAGAACTTCTCACTGCACTCAAAGAACATCCTGATGCCTGGACGAGAGTGGATACAATATTAGAATTCTCAAATAACCAACAAACCAAGTACTACGCCCTGCAAATATTAGAACAAGTCATTAAAACACGCTGGAAAGTACTGCCGCGAAACCAGTGCGAAGGAATTAAGAAATATATTGTTGCTTTAATTATTAAAACTAGTTCAGACCCAGAGTTATTAGAACAAAATAGGATGTACTTGAATAAACTTAACATGATATTGGTGCAAGTACTAAAACGAGAGTGGCCAAAAAATTGGGAGACTTTTATACCTGACATTGTTGGTGCTAGTAAAACGAACGAATCATTATGTCAGAATAATATGATTATTCTTAAGTTGTTAAGTGAAGAACTGTTTGATTTTTCATCGGGGCAAATCACCCAAACGAAAGCCAAACACTTAAAAGACTCAATGTGCTCGGAATTTTCGCAGATTTTTCAGCTCTGCCAGTTTGTTCTCGACAATTCGCAAAACGCGGCATTAGTAGGGGCGACTTTGGACACTTTACTTCGGTTTTTAAACTGGATTCCTTTGGGATACATATTCGAAACTAAATTAATACACACTTTGGTGTTTAAATTTCTCACTGTTCCGCTATTTCGAAACGTCACGCTGAAATGCTTGACGGAAATAGCTGGAGTGACAGTAAGCAACTACGACGAAATGTTTAGTAATTTATTTGTGCAAACAATGACCCAACTAGAGAGTATGTTACCTTTACAAACCGACATCCGGAGCGCGTACGCCTGTGGCCAAGACGCCGAACAGAACTTCATACAGAATCTCGCGATGTTTCTCTGCACGTTTCTAAAAGAGCACGGCTCTCTCGCAGAAAACCACGGACCACAACTCGCGAACGCCTTACACTACTTGGTTCTCATTTCCGAAGTCGAAGAAGTTGAAATATTCAAGATTTGCTTGGAGTATTGGAACGCTTTAGCCACAGATTTATACCGGGAAGTTCCGTTTGCGTCTCCTGGTCATGTTTTCAGCAACACAATCGGCTCGAGGCGGATGTTGTACCAGGAAGTACTAAATAAAGTCAGATACATCATGATTTCAAGGATGGCTAAGCCCGAAGAGGTTTTAGTCGTCGAAAACGACAACGGAGAAGTGGTCAGGGAGTTCATGAAAGATACAGACTCAATTAATTTATATAAAAACATGAGAGAGACTCTAGTTTATTTAACTCATTTAGATTACGGTGATACTGAACGAATTATGACAGAAAAACTGCAAAACCAAGTGAATGGAACTGAGTGGTCTTGGAAAAACTTAAACACGCTTTGCTGGGCGATAGGAAGCATTTCTGGAGCGATGCACGAAGAAGACGAAAAACGCTTTTTGGTGACTGTAATAAAAGATTTACTCGGCCTTTGCGAGCAAAAGCGCGGCAAAGACAACAAAGCTATAATAGCATCGAACATAATGTACGTCGTAGGTCAATATCCAAGATTTCTTCGAGCGCATTGGAAATTCCTAAAAACGGTCGTGAATAAACTGTTTGAATTCATGCACGAGACCCACGACGGGGTCCAGGACATGGCCTGTGACACCTTCATTAAGATTGCAATGAAGTGTCGCCGGCATTTTGTCACCACGCAAGTCGGAGAGTCTTGTCCGTTCATTGAAGAAATCTTGTGCACGATCAGCACAATCATTTGTGATCTGCAAACTCAACAAGTTCACACGTTTTACGAGGCCGTGGGGTATATGATCTCTGCGCAAGTCGATCAACACGCGCAAGAGGCCCTCATTGAAAAATACATGATGTTGCCAAATCAGGTGAGTGAGCGTCACTAAATCAGTTTGTGGTTTTGGTTTTGAAGTCTGTGAATTTTGCAATTATGTTATTACTATATTCTTTTTACTTGTACAAATATATTAATATATAGGTATTACTACTCACAAATATATTTTAGTCATTTTATTTAATGAGCAGAAGAAGATATAAACAAACGATATTTTACTATTGTCACTGTCACGTCATAATCATTTTTTTAATTTTACGTAGTAACAAATGAAAACGATCATGGATTACAAGATTAATTATTCTTAAATGACACCAGATACTGAAAAAATTATAAAATACCGTTTGTAGATAATAATCACATAATCTTTCATTTAAAATAAAAAAATTGCCTTAAATTAATTATTTATTGAAATATTTAGAAAAGTACTACTGCCGGTTTGTAGATTGAAACCAAAATTATATTGGGTTATTAAGATTTGCATTTATCGATTTACTAATTAAATTTCAGTTTTAATGTAATTCAAAATGATTTGTTGCTAACTTAAATTTATTTCCAGATTTGGGACGACATCATCTGCCAGGCAAGCAACAACGTAGACGTTTTAAAAGAAATAGACATAGTAAAACAGCTCGCCAGCATTTTAAAAACGAACGTGCGTGCCTGTAAAGCCCTAGGGCATCCATACGTCTTACAACTAGGCCGAATATACTTAGACATGTTGAACGTTTACAAAGTTATGTCTGAAAACATCACAGCCGCGATAGCTTTAAACGGGGAGACGGTTACTAAACAGCCTTTAATCAAAGCCATGCGCGTTGTCAAGAAAGAAACACTTAAATTAATATCAGACTGGGTTTCTAAATCGAATGACCACGCGATGGTGATGGAAAACTTCATTCCTCCACTTCTAGACGCCGTTTTGCTCGATTATCAAAGAACTGCTGTTCCGTCTGCGCGCGAACCAGAAGTGTTGAGCACAATGGCGAGCATAGTCAACAAACTAGAAAGTTTTATCACTTCAGAAGTGCCGAAAATCTTCGACGCGGTCTTTGAGTGCACTTTAGAAATGATTAATAAAGATTTCGAAGAATACCCCGAACACAGAACGAATTTTTTCCTCTTGTTGCAGTCTGTGAACAACCATTGCTTCCCAGCGTTCTTGAGCATACCCCCGGCGCAATTTAAGCTCGTTTTGGACAGTATAATCTGGGCTTTCAAGCATACGATGCGGAATGTTGCAGACACAGGTCTTCAGATACTGTTGAAGCTTCTTCAGAATGTCGAGGCGCATGAACAAGCCGCACAGTCGTTCTATCAGACTTATTTGACGGATATTCTGCAGCATGTGTTCTCTGTCGTCACTGATACGTCACATACGGCCGCTTTGTCCATGCACGCGTCCATTTTAGCGTATATGTTCACATTAGTTGAGTCTGGGAGGATTAAGGTTCAGCTTGGACCCGTGCCCAACAACATACTTTATATTCAAGTAAGTGAACGCATATCACGAATGTTATATAAATACAGGGTGTTTTAAGAGTGTAACAAACTTCCTGAGGTTAATTTAAGCAACAAATGTCATTGAACATAGGTCCATTTCCTTCTGGTTAACAAAATACAAGAACTTCGAGTTTTATAAGTAACACGAATTTTTTTTAAAAATTTGTAATCAAAACACTTTTGCACGGTCGTATCATAATTTGACAGTTATACTCGAATTGTTTTGACATAAACGTCATTTTATAGCCCTCGGACCTCTTTGTAGCGCAGTGCGCCATAATAAAACGTCAAATTAATAAAACCAGTTTAAATTTTCCATTTGTATTAAATATTATTTCTATAATAATATAACAACTGCATTTTAATCTCAAATTGTAAATGTCACTAAATGACAGCTGTCAAACTAATTAATTTTTCTATAAAACGATTTGCTTTTCAAAAGAGTCTTGGTCACAAAAATTTACTTATTAAAATTCAACCTCTTGTATTTTGTTAACCAGAAGGGCAATGACATTTTTTGCTTAAAATAATCTCAGGAACACTCGACCTGAAACACCCTGAATATTGTTAAGAAGATGAAATGGTTGATAAGTTGTTTTTTTTCGTTTAGGAATTTATCGCGTCATTATTACGGTCCGCCTTCCCTCATCTGACGGACAACCAGATAAAAATAACAGTGCAGGGACTGTTCAACCTGGACCATGACATCCCGGCTTTCAAGGAACACTTGCGAGACTTCTTGGTGCAAATCAGAGTAAGTCGCATGCCAAATACAAGAGTCAATCAATGTTTAATCATCTTTACTTACTTAATTCTATGAGCGAGGAATCGTGGACAAAGGAGAGTTGTTGTGCTGCGTGATTGTAATGTATGAGTTGTTAGAATGGTTTGTCTTCTCGAGTATTGGACTGTGTATGTATTGTAATTACAACATTATTTATACTTAAAGTATAGAAAATTATAGGGGGAGCATACATTGGATTATTCTGACAAACGTCAGATTTACACTCTTCAAATTATTTTCCGTAATTTCAAATTTCACATCACCTAAACTGTTATTCACAATTTAATTATACTGATACAAAATTATAACGAATTTCAAATTATTATTCACCTTGTAGAATGTATTTTTATAAATGTAATTTTGACAGTTCACATAAACAAAACAACAATCTGACATTTACATTTGTTGGGTATAAAACCGGTGGTGTTCCAGCCAATCACTAACATAGAAATATCACTAAATTTTTGTTTTCACATTACGAAGTTTTATTAGTTTAAAAACAAAACAAATATGACGGATATATTTTTATTATAATTTTTTTTTATAAAATAGACATGCCACGGAAAGAACAGAATGCAGAAAATGTTATTACTTACCTTATCTTAAATACATTTACCGACGACTATTGAATAATACAGTCATTATATAGGTTGCTGTAGCAAGATAAAACACACTATTGTATTATACATTCATAATTCAACACTATTTGATTATGAATCCATTATTTAACACAACTGACACTATCATAACATCAAAATGGGAGGTTAGATGAATTTTTCAATTAATTAAAATTTGAAAAGAAGTGTTTTATTAAATAAATAAATTCTCAAATAACGTTTTGATTGGTTTATAAATTCTGTATTGCAAGGCGAAGTATTACAGTAGATAATAAGAGCAAAGTAATGCCTCCTCTATAAACTTCAATACTCTAAGATTGGACAACATATAAGTGATAAATGTGTTTGACAGGAATACACAGGCGAAGACGATACTGATTTATACTTAGAAGAGCGCGAACAAGCGTTACAAAACGCCCAGCAAGAAAAACGAAAGATTCAAATGTCTGTGCCTGGAATTCTGAACCCACACGAGGTGCCGGAGGAAATGCAAGACTAGCCGCGCTGGTGGGCCCCACGCCACCCGAGGACGTTCGCGTGAACGTCTCTTCGTCTTCAGTGTCTTTAGTTTTACTTTTTTGTATAAAAGGACAGAATTATACCTTGTTGGTTTGCTTTTCATTTGACTTAGTTGAGTGTTGCGTGCGTGAATTGTTGATATTTGATAATAACTGATGCGTGATTGAGTGAAACAAAGTGCGACTTCTCATTAGTATTTTTTCTCTGTCAAACTGATACTGATCGTCACCGTAATACGATTTGTGTTAACTTTAGCATTTATTAGGTAGTGAACCGAGTAATTTCCATTTTTTATCTATGAATTGTGTTGCTGGTCAGTTTGTACAGACCATGGATATAATATTAAATTGGCTGCCAAAGTGGGTTCATTACATGAAGAAACAATCTAATTCATTAGTTTTAGTCTTACGTTCCTGTCATTACTATTTTTACTACTTTTGGCTTTGATTAATTTGTATATATCATTGCAGTAATAAATTGTTAAACACATTTGCATGCTTGTTCGTTTATTATGCTGTATAAAGCCTCATTCACATAAGTATTTATGTATACGTTTAAGAAAGTTTCAATACATCTAACTAAATACGAAGGAACTGCGAATGCTCGTATTTACTTTCATGAATTTAAACTTTCTTAAATGTAAAGCTTAAAACTTAATGCATATGAGAATAAGGCTTAACTATAGAGCCGTAATATTTAACCGTGCCAGATTTTAACACTTGCCAAAAATGACTTTTTCTATTAATTCAAGTCTTGCCTTCAAGAAAATATAAATAGGAAAGTTTTTTTTAAGTGCTAGGAACTATCATAAAAAATTGTCAAATCCGTACATACGGGAAAACTAATATTTTGTATTAAATATATTAAAGATCACTAGCTTTAATATATTTAATAGAAATAATTAGTTTCGTCGTATGCACGGTATTGACAGTTTGTTGACAGCTCCTAGCACTTGTTTTACTTTCAAGAAACTTTAGTATAAACTTTCCTCGTGTGAACTGGGCTTTACGCATCATTTCAAACAGGGCACTATTTTAAAATGTATTAAGTAACATATTCTATTACTTTTGTTACTTGATGTACATAATAGGGCGCATTTTAAAAAACTTAAGTACCGCGCCGGGAGAATGACGTGTCAAAAAAATAAACGTCACAGAAGTAATAAAATTTCAAAGCACTGCTTTAAAATAGCACCCCGTTGGAAATACCCGGGATGCAAATATTATATGAACATTTTGTTGAAGGCAAGACTTGAATAATGAATTTCTGGCTCGTGTTAAAATCTGGCACGATTTCATATTACGGCTCTGTAACTATTATGTATGAACTGACCATAAGCAACTGCCGCTTGTCCTTCATGTTCACTGTTACGATGTCATTTTGTACCCAAATCAATCCCGACAAGAAGTGTTTTCATTACTTTAGATGCATATAGTTGATGATTGTTGAATGAAATGCAGCATTTTGTACAGGGAAACAATGATGCGTTTAGTCCTTGCTTTGTGACCATTAACGTAATTGAAATATTTTAGAAATAAAATACATTGTATAAAAATTACGTGGTTGTTATTTTAAACGGTTCTGTGTGTTTATTTTGACGTAAATATAAATTTATTTTTGTATGTTACAATGTGCAGTATACAGATAAATTTAAAAGTAATAAAATTTACTAAAATATAGATTCAACTAATATTTTTGTCTAAAATCTAATGGAAAAATTTCTAAATTCAGGCCTTGCTAAATTTTCCCAGTTTGTAAGTTCGCATCGGTCTATTTTAGCTCCTGGCGATCCTGTTTTTGACAACCAAACAACCCTAGCAGAAAAATTCAATATTAGTGTAAATAAATTGCAATATAATACGGTTAACAATCATTCAGAATCTATAAATACCATTTGGCATTTGTACAATACTTGTACGAATTGTTTTCTCTCTTTGAACAACGCAATCTAAAATAATGCAGTACTTTCACATTTTATTGAAGCAAAATATACTCACATTTGTTCAATGTTTGGTCGTGGGCCTTGCATCTTCCCTACAATGGTTCCTTTTTTCGTGTTTTTAATCCATCCGCCGATACCTAATTGATCACATATCTCACGGCAATATTTGGTAAAGTATACACCTACAGATTACTACACAATCAAAGTTATGTTTACTATTGTTCATAAACATTTTACCTTGTACTTGTCCAAAAACTTCAAATTCTACAGATACTATGGCGCCTTCTGCACCCATACTGATAACACGTAATTATACGATAGTTAATAGATAATCGAAATGCTGTCGAGGTAGCTAAAAATCTATTTAAAACGCCAACGCGAGTGACGTAACTGAAATACGGATACATCGTTTGGGTTTGATTATTTTAAAACTAGCCAACGTCAACACACATAAATCTCTCATAAAATAAAATAATACTCAATTTAAATCAACCATTTATTTGTACAATAATTATAAGTATTTATCCAGCTATAACTCTGCATTGTCCATTTGAATTTCTTTTACTTCCAGGCAAGCAAGTCAAATAACCAATGTGTGCTACATTACTATTTAACTGCACTGTTTTACTTGATACACATTCCAGTTCTAGAGAAGTATAATTCACATTTAATGTTCTTTCTAATTTACCAACAGATGGACAAGCATCAGTTTTATATAAACGATGACAGTTTCCATTAAAGGGTACAACTGTATCGTTTGCACATGGATTTACAAAGCATTCAGGAATTATTTTTCCTTTTTCTAGTAGTAAATATTGGTTTTCTGCGCATGGTCCTCGTCTGTATAATTCGTGGCATGTATCAGTTGATGGGTGGTAAACAAATCCTGTAATATAAAACACAATGTCACATCATTTTATTTCACTCAAAAATGATAATAGTTTCTTAGTTAAGTTCAATCAACCAAAACTGAGTACGTGGGACTCACGAAAGGTTTTGGGCTGTTTATTAATAGAGTTTGTACCAAAACCGAGTATTTAAGACTCAAGAAGAGTATTGGATTTTTTATTTAATTCAGTGCAATCAGTGTGTCGACCGAAACCGAGTCTGTAAGATTCAAGAAGGGTATTGGGTTGTTTATTTAGTTCAGTTCAGAGATTCTAGTAAAAACCTCGGCATATTGTGTAATAAAATGATGACATTATATGCCGGGAATCATTTAGAAATAGACTAGATTTTTTATAAAACGACTAGCCTGCGACATACAATTAAATTTTGTTTGATATAATCGATTCCTACGTTGCTCGAGTGCTACAAGAACTTTTTGGAAAAACATCAAACAGTAAGTTTAAACATTTTAAAATTTTCACTATTTATTACCAGTAGACTATTAAGTATTTCAAGAATATCGTCATGTCAAATATGTATTCATAGATCTCAAAAACAAAGTCACAATCTTGAATATTTTGCTTTGAATTTCATAGCAAGTATTTATGATTGCAGCCATAGATTTACTTACCATTTGCGCAGTCACAAACCCAATCACTGTCTTGGTTTCCGGGCCAATACCATTGATTTACTGGGCATAATCCAGGAATATAAACTGGTTCCCTTCCCTGTAAAGTTTCAATCATAATTTTATAGTAATTGATATTAAAAATAATTTTGCTTACATTTGCGTTGTTGGTGCTATCAACTGGATCATCTTCTGGGTAAGCGATTTGTGAATAAGCTAAATTTATAAGCACTGCACATGTTATTAAAATCTTTTCCATTTTCTTGTGTGTGTTCTTTGAAAGATATCGATGATTACTGATTATTAAATTTGTCCGTGAGCATTGGCTTTACCTATAACAAGTTTGTGATGTCACGGTAATTCCAAATTTGTAGTACAAAAACTTGACCGCTGAGGAAAACACAATTTTATTTATTTTTTTGAGTTTATAAAGAGTAGGTACTTGTCAAGAATATTTTAAAGAAAGGTTGTAATAATGATAAACGTCTTTCTCTTCACTTCTTAAATCAAAATTTAGGTTGATTGGACTACAGGTGTCCAGAGACTACAAAGAAAAGTACAATCAAGTTACAATAATCGAAAGTTTATAAATACTTTTTGTCAACAATAAAGTATTTAGTTTAATATGAAACACTAATATTTTCAAAAACACAACAATACATACTGTCCATGCAGCCAGAGTTGGTCGAAACGGTAAGGGAGAGGAAGAATGTGCCTATGCTCTACACAGAGCTGAGTCGTAGTTCGCCAACCTATTATTTGCCTCAACGCAACTGTGTCAAGAGAAAAACCGAGCTGGACGGCTTCTTCATACACTATTTCAAGGTAGCGAAGCGGTTTCTGCCAAAAAATTTGCTGATAATCTATGTCCGCTCGATTAATATTGATTACCAGTTTAAAATTCCTAAGTCCGGCAATCTCTTATATAGCGTACTGTAATAAATAAATACTTTATTTAATTAATTGTTATTCATAGTATTTGTAGAAATTAAAAATTACTACCATTCTAGAAATCTGGTTAAGTCTTGAGAAAAGAATGTAATAAGGAAAACTTAAACGAAATTCAATTTAGAAATTTATTGTTAACCTTGATAGAACTTAAATAAGATTTATGAAAAAATTAATTGTTACTTGAATTAGTAAAACAGCAATGGCTTTATACCTGTAAGGAGTGCATGAACAGAGAAATTTGTTTAAATGATACGTTTATTTAATAAAAAATACACTGAGATAAAATACAATAATAAGGGTAATAAAGCTTATAGTTAAGAAAATCTAAATTACGACGTTGTAGCTCTGCATTGTCCTAACGCATTTCTTTTACTACCTGGCGGGCAAATAGGAGGTACTTCAATTATCTTTAATTCGACAGCATTTCCAGGTAAACATTCAAGTTCAAGAGAAGTATGATTGACGTTTAACGTTCCCCCACCCAGCACAAGTGGTGGGCAAGCATCTGATTTATATAAACGATAACATTTACCGTTAAAAGGAACCATAGTGTCGTTGACACACGGATTCTTAACACATTCAGGAATAATGTTACCATTTGACAGTACTAAATATTGGTTTTGTTGACAAGGACCTTGTCTGTATAGCTCATGGCACATATCGGTTGGTGGATAGTAAACATAGCCTGTAATACAGTATAAAAGTATTTGAATTTTAACTAATCGTGAATACTTACGGCTCGCACAATCACAAATCCAGTCTGTGTTTTGATTTCCCGGCCAGTACCACTGGTTTTTCGGGCACAAACCAGGTACATACACCGGATGTCTCATCTACAATTAAATTTATTATAGTAAGTTGAATTATTACCGTAAACAGTTACCTCTGTCTCTGTGGTTTGACTACTCTGCATGGGATGTTCTTCTGGATAAGCTATTTGTGAGTTGGATACATTAAACAGTAATGCAAATATTATAAGATATAAGTTCATTGTTAACGGGCGAGGAACGTTCTAATGTGAACTGGAGGCAAGTCATGCGTGTTATGATCATGTCGTGCGGTAGGTAATCCCAGATTTACACTGTAAAAACCTGATATACCGGAAGTTGGGGCTTATGTGCATCTAAACATATCTTTGAATTGTGATATTCGTTCTAGCACACGAACCAATTATAACATGTTAAGCCGCATTTATAGTTCGAAATTTGGTGTAATTTGGCTGTCCACTGCTCGAAATTTGAGTCGTAGCACAATCAAGACAAGAAATATTCAAACGCTTTTTAGAACAAATCACCTGTTTATTTTACTTTAATTGCCTCTTAACAACTTCACGAATTTCGGACTGTGAATGCGGCTTTAGCTACAAAATTGAATGTATTGTTAAAAGAAAGCAGTAGTTAGAATAAAAAGGATGAACCTTGATAACTTCAGAATATATTATCATCATAACATTCATTCTGACACACGAAACAATATTATATTATATTATAAACTGTTAGCTACAAGAACACTGAGGCATTGTTAAAGGAGAGCAGACAGTTAAAATAACATAAAAAGGACAAACCTTGATAATTTCACAATATTTCATCTAAAATAATATTAAATGCACTGCTGGATCAGTCGTTAAATTATCATAAGTACGTTTTACTTTATATAAATAAATTCCACTTAAGATTTTTAACTTGTCATTATTGTTTATTTACTTACGCAAATTTATTTAAGAGCTGGTAGTATTTTACATTTTAGTGTCATTGATTTGTTGATACATCTTGCGCATAAAAAAATTTATGTTTGTAGCAAACAAAAATTACCTTTTTTAAATAAATTAAACATTTACTTACTAAATAAATTCCACTTAATGTTTTTAACAGTTTCATTATTGTTTATTTAACATTTTAATATGTACCTCTCATATTGATTTGGTGATTCATCTTGCGCATAAAAAAATTAATTATAAGTTATACGCATGTGATGTTTGTAGTAAACAAATATTATCCTATTACCTATTCTAAGATTATTCATAATAGACGTTTATCTGTCGAAACGTTGAAATAAATAAATAATTATACATAACTAAAAACCAGAATTTTTTAAAATAAATTAAACACGTATACAAACATTTAATTGGGTACACAATTAGTAGAAAATTCCAATGAACACAAAGACACTTTATTTAAAATAAATTGCGTGGAATGGCTGGGTAATGGTTAATTAATTAAGTTATTTGTACGAAGAAATATCTACAAACATATTAAATAAGATACATGTATTGATAAATAAGCATACTTGTACAAAGCGTTTAAAAATATAACGTAAATAATATGATTATCCTACTGCTACTCTGCATCCATTAGCACCATTTCTTCTGCTACCAGCAGGGCAAGGCTTGTCTGATATCATAATGATATGTAATTCAGCAGCAGTTGGAGGTAAACAATCAATTTCCATGGTGGTTAAATTCACATTTAAAGAACCACCTCCTCTTGAAGCACAAGCTTCGGTCTTATACAGCCGATGACATTTGCCGTTGAAAGGAACCATCGTGTCGTTGGTACACGGATTTCTAACACATTCTGCGAGTTGTTCACCTTCTGGTATTATTAAATACTCGCCCTTTGGACAGGGACCCTGTCTGTATAACTCGTAACATGCATCTTTTGGCTTGTAGATCACAAAACCTGAAATCAATTACTTGTAGTTATGTTTCAAGCACTCTTCACACGAGGATTCTTTCAAGATTCTTTCATGCTTCTACATTTTGAGTAATATAATTCTGGTGAGAATTGCCTGTCAACTTGAATCTTCAATGAGTCTTGGAAAAGAAGATTGATATAGCTTCAAAACAGATAATTTATTTTTATCCAGAATTCCAGAAGCATGCAAGAATCTTTAAAGAATCCTTGTGTGGCATACGAATAGTTTGAAAATAGCTCGAAAATAGAACAATTTTACTAGCAGCATAATAGCAAGTCGCACAATTTGCTGATTAAACTTACGATTTGCGCAGTCACAAGTATATCCATCGTCAGTATTTCCAATGGGCCAAAGCCACTCATTTGCTGGACACTCATTGACAACATAAACTGGTTGTCTAATCTACAACACAATAGGTATTTAGAAACTCTTTGAACATTGACATTGAAAAATAACTTACTGCTTTGTTTTTGTTAGAATGATTCCCTGGAAAAACGAGTTGTGCGTTTGTGACACTTATCAACACTGTTAATATTAAATAGAATTTGTCCATCTTGCTCCTTGTTTTCAAGTTGAGCGTCTTTGCGTCTGTCTTGATGTTTACTGCAAGGTGGTCATTAATAATATGATCGTGATGTCATATGTTCGTGGTAATTCCAGATTTACACTGTAAAAACTTGATACCAGATCCAACGGAAGTTCTAAATAACATCTCAGACGCAGCATACATCTGATCTAAGTGTAATATTATATTCTCCGTTCAAGTTATATCTCTTATTTGAAAAAAAACTCGTTGGATCATTTGCCTATTTATAGAAATTATATCTGACATTTAAATATATATTATTATCTGCATTTTCAGATAAGTTGAACTCAATTATTTATGAATTGATTTATATTAAATACTCACAATATGTAAGTCAGTCACACTCAAGTTTTTCTAATACTTTCACACCTTTTATCCAACTTAGGTGTGGCAGCCTCACATATTGTAAGTCTCAACTCACGGGTACTCAATTACTCATATAGCTGTTACGGCGCATAGGAAAAAATATTTTGAAAATAATATTTATTATAACATTGATTCAAAATTTCAATGTTGCAGTTCTAGGTAAACGAGATTTAATATAAGCTGTTAAACCAGTTTGAATATATAGACATTTTTTCGTTATTTGTAAATATAAATATAAACTTACATTCCACTAGCCGTACCTATCATAAATTAACAATACTAACTAAAACTGCATAGATTTATTTTTGATTTAATAATGGTAAGATATTTTACTACGATTAGAATAAAATACATCGCAGAAGTTTCACAATTTCAACGATTTTGGTTATTGTATAACAAAAAATTTAACATCAAGAAACGATCATTAGTGAATCGATTAATGCAAGTTTAAATTGATGTTGCAATTAGCACAACTTGCACCTAATTTATCATTTAATAATAATTATCTAATTTATACATTTTTAATACACAAAAAATATTTTTTTGTTATGAATTCGATAATGTACAATAGTCTGCAAACGACTATAGAGAGATAAATTTTAAACAGTTCCAATTGACTGTAAAATATGATTCGCCTTCATAGCTATTTTCATAAATCATTAAACAAAACTGCAAGAGGTGTTTTGTAAATTTAATACGCACTACCTTTAAGAACATCATTGTAAAATATGAAAACATATTCAAAACGACATGACATGATTTTTTGCTTTGTATAACGATATTTAATTCTTAAAACATAATGTCTATTTAGACATAATGAATTTCATAATCGGAAAAGTGATTTAGAAGTAAGTGGACATCCGTATTAAAATGGCTAAATGGTTGAACAATGTGAGTTAGGATGTGCTAATCGCTCGAGTTCATTAAAAACGACAATTCATGCTGTTTTTAAATAGCACCTTAATTAAAGTACAAAAATGCTTCATCAAGTGCTTCATCTACAATCACGTACTGTAATTAGGGATATTAACAGAATAAATCACGTATTAAAATATATTTTGTACCCAGTAAACACAGGTACGTATATAATACGTTAAAAAAACGTTTTGCAGGTTGATTATACGTTTATCGTTGAAAATTTAAAAGTTTGAAACTAACGTTTTTATAATATACGTCGCATAAACGTTTATTAGTACCATAATATTAACTAAGTGTTTTAAGATAACGTTTAACTGACGTTTTATTTTTAAATATATTTAAATGTTTTACATTTTAGGTAAGAAAACGTTTTATATTTACATAAATATATATTAAGTTCGGTAGTAAACGTTGTTATATAATAAATAAGTTACGTAAAATAATATAGTGCATCTTATCGTTAAAAATACGTTATTTAGATACATAATTCTTACCAGTAGTTAGATTTAATTAATAAATCGACAGGTAATAAAACGTTATACTGTTACATTTGTCCAACGTTGAATTCGTATTATAAATTAAACGTAAAATTAAAAGTAATTAGTATATACTAAACATAAAATGATACGTGGAAGCTAAACGTTGGAATAACGTATTTTATATACAGAATATTAACCAGGTGTTTTCATATAACGTTAGTTTAACTAAAATATCTGCAGGTACTAAAACGTGTTATAGTTTCATATATTCAACGTTGAATTTTTATATTAACCTAACATACGAATACAAAAAAAATATTATAAACTTAACGCACACTTATACGTAGTAGGTAAACGTTAGAAATACGTTACTAAGATAAATAAAACTCACCAGTAGTTTGCAAATAACGTTAGATTTAATTAATTATTCGAACGGTAACAAAACGTTATATTCTTTTATATATCCAACGTCGGATTCGTATATAAATTAAACATAAAATTACACGTGGAAGCTAAATGTTGGAATAACGTATTATCTATACAGGATATTACCCAGGTGTTTTCATATAACGTTAGTTTAACTAAAATATCTCCAGGAACTAAAACGTGTTATAGTTTCATACATTCAACGTTGAATTTTTATATTAACCTAACATACAAATACAAAAAAATTGTATGAACTTAGCGCACAATTATACGTGGAAGCTAAACGTTAGAAATACGTTGCTAAGATACATAAAACTCACCAGTAGTTTTCAGATAACGTTAGATTTAATTAATTATTCGAGAGGTTACAAAACGTTATATTCTTTTATATATCCAACGTTGAATTCGTATATAAATTAAACATAAAATTAAAAGTAATAAGTATATTTCAAACATAAAATGATACGTGGAAGCTAAATGTTGGAATAACATATTTTCTATACAGGATATTAACCAGGTGTTTTCATATAAATTAAACATAAAATTAAAAGTAATAAGTATATTTCAAACATAAAATGATACGTGGAAGCTAAATGTTGGAATAACATATTTTCTATACAGGATATTAACCAGGTGTTTTCATATAACGTTAGTTTAACTAAAATATCTCCAGAAACTAAAACGTGTTATAGTTTTATACATTCAACGTTGAATTTTTATATTAACCTAACATACAAATACAAAAAAATGGTATAAACTTAACGAACACTTATACGTAGTAGGTAAACGTTAGAAATACGTTGCTAAGATACATAAAATTCACCAGTAGTTTTCAGATAACGTTAGATTTAATTAATTATTCGAGAGGTTACAAAACGTTATATTCTTTTATACAGGTTGGTGGAGGTGAAATGCGAACATAGGGAAATATATGACAATGGAGTTATCATGCTAGGTATCTTGATACGTGGAATAAGTACTGTCAATGTCAAAGTAGCTGTCATATTATTGAAATTTTTATTTTCATTAAAATATTTTCTTTGCATAATAATGTATGTGTACAAGCAGAACGAGAAAGTTTACATGCACTTTTAGATTTTATTATTATTTCTGTTATTGATTACTCTTTTTGTCACACAAATTCACATTACTTCGTTTTGTGACACTACTAGAAAATATATCAAGATACATGGCATGAAAGTTCGATTGTCATGTATGTTCCCTATGTTCGCATTTCAACTCCACCAACCTGTATATCCAACGTTGAATTCGTATATAAATTAAACATGAAATTAAAAGTAATAAGTATATTTCAAACATAAAATGATACGTGGAAGCTAAATGTTGGAATAACGTAGTTTCTATACAGGATATTAACTAGGTGTTTTCATATAACGTTAGTTTAACTAAAATATCTCCACGAGCTAAAACGTGTTATAGTTTCATACATTCAACGTTGAATTTTTATATTAACCTAACATACAAATACCTACAAAAAATGGTATAAACTTAACGAACACTTATACGTAGTAGGTAAACGTTATAAATACGTTGCTAAGATACATAAAACTCACCAGTAATTTTCAGATAACGTTAGATTTAATTAATTATTCGAGAGGTTACAAAACGTTATATTCTTTTATATATCCAACGTTTAATACGTATATAAGTTAAACATAAAATTAAAAGTAATAAGTATATTTCAAACATAAAATGATACGTGGAAGCTAATTGTTGGAATAACGTATTTTCTATACAGGATATTAACCAGGTGTTTTCATATAACGTTAGTTTAACTAAAATATCTCCAGGAGCTAAAACGTGTTATAGTTTCATACATTCAACGTTGAATTTTTATATTAACCTAACATACAAATACAAAAAAATGGTATAATCTTAACGAACACTTATACGTAGTAGGTAAACGTTAGTAGAACAGTTTTTTGAATAAAATGAAATTTTTGTATGTAAACCTCAAAATGTCTAAATGAAGAATTATTAGTAGGTAAATTAGTAGAAATATAATAAGGTAGAAAAATTTTGTGGTAGAAAAAATTGAGTAGAAATATAATAAAGGAGAAAAAAATTTGTGGAGAAAAAATGGATGTAGTAATATAATAAGGTAGAAAAAATTTGTAGTAGAAAAAATGGAGTAGATGACATGGGGCGGTCCCATAATATTTACGTAGAATTGCTTTAAAATGAATTTAAAAATAATAACATCATTCTAAAAACGAAAAAACCTTAGGATTTAGTACTGCTTGCTAATCAATATTAAGTGAACTAACTGCAGACTGCACCCGCAGTCAGTTGATTGTTGTTGTTGAGTTGTCCATTGTTGTCGTTACAATTGTTTTGAACATTTAAAGCGATACTAACCTAATTTGTTACGGAATAAAATTAAAATATTTTTAAATTAAAAAGGTATGACCAACGAAAAATTTTTGTAACTAACTCATGTGTTCGCTTCTCTCACGCGTTAAAATGTCCGAATTAATCGCCCTCATTAACACACTAGTTTGTAAATAACTATTTCAAATAGAATTTAAATTTGAATAATTTTGTGATGGTGTGTGATCGAAATTTAAAACTTGAATAAATTATTGTTACCAGTTACCAGGTTACCACCACGACAGCAGGGCAGACCTGAAATGCATTTTCGCATGGATGTCCAAACTATTACTATTTGAAAAATATCGACATTATTCTTCCCTCTTCATTTTTTAAAATATTGTAATAATTATATTGTTGTGATAAAAAATAAACAATTATATTTTATATTACAAGGCAATTACTCTATTGGGCAATTAATTTTAAAATAAAAAGTTTTTTGTTACATTTTGAATTTGTATACCACTGCCTCGACTTGCGCAGTAGAGGTGTACACAAGCTAAGCGCAGACTCGCGCACACTCACTGATCACGTGATCACGTCGTACGGCCAGGCCACGCCACGCTTGGCTTCTTTCTTGTGTTTGCAAACAAAGAACAAGGAAAACGTGTTTGTGTTTGTGCTTGGTGAGCTGTGATTGAATCTTTGAGAAGTTCATCAACTTTATAAAGGTATGTAAATATATTTCTTGTACTTGTATTTTATGTAGGTAATATAGGAACAGTAGATAATAATAATTATTGTTCACTTAAAACTTGCACAAATTCGCCTTCCTATCGAATCAACTTATAGGTTAAGCCTCAAATAATATCAATTTGTTTAATATTAATTATGCTTTGTATATAATTTGTACATTAATAACTTATTATTATTTGTTTTAGTGTATACTATAATGTTCAAACGTAAATTACTATGCATAAAGTATATACAAAGAATGGTTCGCAGAAAAGTTAACCAAATAGTTAATTTAGAGAAATCTAGAACACTGTCCCTTACTGCTGACAGCGAGGTTGAAAGCTTAAATACCCAAACAAATTTCTATAACGATGTTCAAGAAATTAGTACCCAGTTTAAATTGTCCGAAAGTAACTCTTCAACATATGTAAAAGCATCTTCATTATCCGAAACTAATTTTCCTTTTGGAAATTTAGGGTATGTTCCAAAATTAAACCACATGTACCATGGTAATTTTTTACCACGATCACCGTGCTAGAGAGCACGATATTTGTGGTAAATTTGTATTTGTGTATAGCGATCTCACAGTTTTAACTTAAAAACGTTGGTTTGTTTGTTGAATGGCTGATTTTTATTTGTTGAAAATGATTATACTTATACAAACGGATTTATCTATTCGAAAAATTTACGAAATCGTATGTAAACATATATTATTTGTGTAATATTATATTATGCTTTTATTTAAGGATGAAAAAGTATGTTTTTGTGACTTTTGTGCTTCCATTTCAATAAATACTCTAACCTAAATGTCAAAATTTTACCGAAGCGTTTCACAAGTGACTGAGAGAAACGTCACATTCAGTTACCAAAGAATTACCGTAACATAATACCACGGTAAACATGGTTTAATTTTGGAACATACCCTTAATTAATGTTGCACCCAGCACATCAAAACCAGCCTGTCATTTTTCGAAGAAACTCATACTTCCAAAATATTTTGGTCATTAAATACAAAAAATTTGCATAATTTTTAAATTGTTTTTTCGCAGCTTGCTATGAAGGGACTGAAAAGAAGCTTGATTTGTTCATAAAAGAATCAGAACAAGAGAGCGAAGACACTGGGAACAGCAATTTACTAATAAAAAGAAAACAAATTGAGGAACAGAGTTAAGATGACGAAGAGAGTAACATTGCGACTCCAAGATCCTCGTTGTCAACCATTTCTGTTTCTACGCCAACATCTCGTTCGTCGTCTTCTTCGGGAAGTAAGTTATTTGATTAAATATGTTATATACAATAATTGAATATGAACTCCAAATTGATATTTAGCAAATCTGAAAATTATTTCAAACTGTTAACAGATTCATGGCTTTTTATGAACATTTTTTGTTAAACAACTAGCGAAGTTTTAGCCTATGAGTTACTTGATGACGAATTTATAGCGTACACTTTAAGAGTCAACTAAGGACTTTAATTTAAAAATATAATACGTGATCTAAACGTCATTAGAAAAATCACATTTAAAACTTTTTTATTAACTATTTATTTTTAGATATTCCAGATATTATGAAACAAATTTTACTAACTGCTCAACAAGAGCAGCAATCAATGATGATGAACGAGATTCTCAGAGTCCATCGCGTAAACAGCAACTCCATAGATTTGCAAAAACCTGAAGAACTTCCTGACATGCCTGTAAAAACTCGAGAAGATATGCTCAAACTTATATATAGAACTTACATGATGAGCAATACTTTGTATTTGTGTAAACCTAATTATAACTGAATTGTTCCCTTATTGTAGACCAACAGATTGTCTTATATTGGTGGTATAACTGTAGAAACTTTAACTTGTAGAATTCTAAAGTATGTTATTTCGAATGAGGTGGCAGCATTATATAATTGGAAAGGGCGAGATAAATTATCATATGAAAAAAGAAAAAACTACGCTATAGCAACCATAGTGAACATAATTGAAGAATTGAATTCTTATGGGTATCAAACCAAAATTTAGGTATATGACCTTTTAAATAGTTGTTTTTAATTACTATGTCCCTAAAATATGGTTTTTGTCTTATTACAGATGCCGTGAAAAAAAGTTTTCCGCAAGGAGAAGGCGAAGATTTAAAAATAGCGAATTGCATTAAAGACTGGCTACAATTTGCCAAGTTACGATTGGCCAGCAAGAAGAAATAATAATTTACTTCACGGCTGTTATAAAATGCATCAATCTCCTTTAATGGAAAATATTTTTCTTTGTATGCTGGTGCCATTGTTAACGTCAGTAATTACCTGGTATTTATTAAAATTTAATTATTTTGTATATTCGTTCATATTTTAATAAAATTTATTTATTTCAGTTATTCAATTATCCAGTGTGTTTTGTTAACTAAACATTTATATTATGCAGTACTGAGAGAAAACTTATATTATTTACCTTTCTAATAATTATTATTGGGAGTTATACTTACATAAAATGTGAGCGATTCCGTGCAGCGTCTTTAAGACTATTGTTCTACTGGTGTAACTCTTCTTTTGTCTTCAGAAAATGGTATTTACAAATAATTAACGTCTATATGTATTGAGCGATTGACGAAAGTGTTAACATAATATTCAAATCATAATCATTCACAGCGTGTTCAATAATAGCATTTTTTTAAATGGCCGACAAGAGTAAAGTATCAAACTTAATATACCTAGATAACATATAAAAATTTAAATGAAATAAATTTTTGAAAGCATTGTAGGTAACTATAAAAATTCCACGACATTTTTTCAAATGCAATTTTTGTCTTTAAAATTTTTTCTTATTTTACTTTAGTTATCCATTTCCAAACTGTTTTATTATTATTAGACACCTTGTTTGCGAAAATATAATTTCATGATATAACTTGTATTAGTCATGTTAAGTCAAACTTTTACACCTTTACACATTATTTGCCAGATAAATAATTAACTTCTTTCTTATTGGTAAACACTTCTGTCAATCACGCAGAATTTTATGTTATTTTCATATATAATACCATTAGTGACTATGATTTTGCCGGCAATTTTTGCCGTCTGGTCACGACTGCTTGTTGTGTCTAAAATAAACACGAGTGCGTAGCACGAGTGTTTATATTCTAAAGCAACAAGCAGGAGTGACCAGACGGCAAAAATTACCAAAAAATAATAGTCACGTATGGTATTCGGCTTGACAATTTCTCGAATTATTTTATTTATTCCAAAAAAAGTAATTTATTTTTAAAACAATCATCAACTGACATTTTCACTAGTGAAAATTGTCACTCTAGTTCGTCTGTGATTGGTACAATTCAGCAAAATACTGTGTTTTGATTGGATGAAAAACTATGAGTGGAATTGTCATTAAAATTAATGAGTTTAATGTTTCAGATAAAACATAAAATAATGAGTCTCGTTTAGTATTATAGCTGTACTTTGTTTCTTAAGTTTCTAGTATGTATGCCTGTATCATAGATTTATTTAAAATACATTTTTTAAATACTACTGAATTTCATTTAAACAATTTTCAATCAACATGTTATTTTACTAAACCTTTATGGATCCAAAAGTCTGGCAATTAAACTGAATAAATAGGTGTGAACTAAGCTATGCTACTTATACTGCAGGCATTACAAGAAAAAAGGCCAGTTTCATTTGATACATCCATATGTTCTTTTCTTACATCCTGCAATGATTATTTATCGCTGTTAGTACTCGATATAGCCTTTATAAAATTGAACTCGTGCTTCGCACTCAGGTAAGTACTGAGTAGAACGCAAAAATAATTTTTTTAGCATACGACTATTTATTAATTATTAACGTATAAATATAATGTTCTTCTAGCGTTGAAATGCATGGTTAAATATAAACATGAAAGTATACTATTATATATACGTTAAATATTTAGTTAAAGTTTACGTTAAAACGTGGAACTTTTTTGCGAATATTTTATGTTAACAAATTATTCTATTTTAAGCTTTTTCGCGTATATATATATATGGTTCATATATATATATATATATATATATATATATATATATATATATATAAATTTTCAACGTTTTTTTAACAACAGTCGTTTATTAGAAATCTACGTATACATTATTAGTTGATTAAGCGTTAATATGTATAGTTAAATAAAGATTTAAATATACTTTTTAATATACGTATAAAATTTAGTTAGGAATAACGTTGAAACGTGGAACTTATTTGCATAGATTTAACGTTCATAATAATACTATATTTTAACGTAAATTAACAACGTTTTTTAAGCAACGGCCGTTTATTAGAAATCTACGTATAAATTAATAGTAATTTTAGCGTTAAAATGTAAAGTTACATAAACATATAAATATATTATTATATATACGTATAAAATGTAGTTACGAATAACGTTGAAACGTGGAGCATTTTTGCGTAGATTTAACGTTCATAATAACACTATATTTTAACGTAAATTAAAAACGTTTTTTAAACAACGACCGTTTATTAGGAATCTACGTATAAATTAATAGTAATTTTAGCGTTAAAATGTAAAGTTACATAAACATATAAATATACTATTATATATACGTATAAAATTTAGTTACGAATAACGTTGAAACGTGGAGCATTTTTGCGTAGATTTAACGTTCATAATAACACTATATTTTAACGTAAATTAATAACGTTTTTTAAACAACGGCCGTTTATTAGGAATCTACGTATAAATTAATAGTAATTTTAGCGTTAAAATGTAAAGTTACATAAACATATAAATATACTATTATATATACGTATAAAATTTAGTTACGAATAACGTTGAAACGTGGAGCATTTTTGCGTAGATTTAACGATCATAATAATACTATATTTTAACGTTCGGTTATGGTAATTTTTAACGTTTATTTAACGTAACTGTGTTTATTGGGTAATAATTAGACCCTGTAAAATACTTCAAACTTAATCACATCATAACAATATCTGTCGTTATATAATATTATAAATATAAACATGCCTTAACAAAATAATAATACTTTATATACAATATTAACAAGCAATAGTGTAACATTTTATCACATTTCGCCTGTGAACAATTCAATATACAGTCTTTTCTAATATTCTTGACACCTACGTGACTTCATGACGTCAAAAACAGTAACCATATGATTTAATTTAATATTTTAGATAAAAATATTATACACATTTGTGCTCTTTTTATTATTACGTAATACAATTTTTAAATTGCACCTATTATTAATATTACTTCAGATAAATGTATCTGAAATTTCGAATTGTAAATGTCAGTTTGACAGATTCGAAAAAATTGATTTTGGTAACTTGATCTATCTACTGATTCAGTATATCAAAAGCGTGTGTGCTAAACAAAGACAGAATATATACAAGTTGTGTTTTCTTACACAAAAGTCAAGTGAGTGTCAAATAAATTTGAAAAGAACAACAATAATTAAATATTATAACAATTTTACATCACTAATGAAATACGGAAATGGGTTCAACAACAACAACAAAAATCTACAATATTCATACACAGGAAAATGCAACACCAAAAGATGCAAATCTAGAATAAAATACCTGCATTAACAGATTCATTCTTAGAGAAGTTTAATGCAAAAGTGCAAACAAGCCGAGTATATGGAACTCAGAGTGGTACTGGGTTGTTCTTTTAGTTCAGTTCAAATACTACTTAATTTGTATTGAACAGACAAATTAGTTTTCTAGATTTTAATCTTCCTGTGTCTGCATTTATGCCAAATCCAAAATACATGCGCCGTATCACCGCTAGTTTTGAAATTTCGTACAGTGAACATGGCTCCAACTTTAAACTTGCACAAAGTTTTTCTCAAAGAAAACGAGTTGCCTGATTTTGTTATCAATAATAAGTTTGAATTTGAATTTTAGAAGCTTGCTTTGTTGCGTAGTTGCTTTCAAACAAAATCATTAATTATATTAAGGAACAACAGATGTAAGAGAGACAAACATATACATCTGACCCTTTCTATCAATCAAGAATGAAGCCAAAATGACTAGAATGAACGTTGTTGTGAATGAATCTTTTGATGGGGTATTTTATTACTTATAAATAATAAAAACAGCGTGATTTTATGTATGCATGTTCTGATGTAGTAGAATATTGTAGACATTGATTTAGTGGAATTGAAAGAAATACTTATGTTTTGCTCACTCTTCACGATGTTTATGACATGAATGACTAGCTAGGGGTAGAGAAAGAAGCACTTTCCAACACTACACTTCAGCGTGGTGGTTTGTAGTTTGCTGTTGCAGCAGCAACACATGATTCTGTTCGAAGTTGCACGTGCAGTTTTCGTTTTTGGGTTTGAGGCAGTCGATCTCGTGTTTGCGTTTGGCCATGACTTCTAGCTGGATGTTTTTGATGCGTTTCTTTTGGCGTTCGTTCTTGAATATCAACCGGAGGTAGTATATTGGAAAGACGACGCATTTGCCAGCGGGTTCTTCGGCGTCGATGTAAACACCGCGAACTAGAAGAGAGTTGGAACAGTTGAGCAGGATTAGGAGGCATAGCGAGACCCAGTGAGTTGTCCAGCAGCTTATCTCTGGGTGGTCTGCAAATAAATACAACAACTGATATTATGTTCAATTATTGTCATAATAAGAAGCTAACAATTTAATTAGATTTCAAATTCGTGTTTTCAAAATTATTTTTGTTTCGTTATCAGTATCAGTGGTATCAGTATACAGTAATCATCTATCTTTAATTTTTTTCCTGAAGTATAATAAAGAAAAATGCCTGTGTAATCTTATACTTTTTTGTATTTAATAGTAATACTTAAAAAGATGATTTCAATTTTCTTCTTTTTACATCATAGATAAATAATTGAAAAAGTAACACTAACAACCATGAGCACCCGTGAGTTGACGGTTGATAACCGCACACACGAAATGAATATAATTAAGTATATTTATACGGTGACTCACAATTTGCGAATATTTTTACAATAATTTATTATATATCTACATAATACAATTAAAAAAGTTAAATGAATGAATTTAATGTTCTTTATAATTAGTTATTGAAGAAATAATACGCACCTACCATCTTGGTTACCAAGAAATTTTATATTACCTCATTTTTACTAGTTACGATTATAAATAATTCATCATTTCTTGGATATTTGATGCCATTAAATTAAATTGATGATACTCTGAGAAAATTCGAGAATTAATAATAAAGAATAAATGAAAACAGTCATCACATGAGTACATTTTTATCAACTAATTTAGTTTCTAGTTCAATGAAATTAATTTCTATTCAAACGCTTTAAAAAATTATTAACTGACACGTGAGTTAAACGTTACATGCTTTATGTAAATAAATATAGGTATACACAAAAATTGCGATATTATGTAAGGCTACAGCTAGAGTGTATCTGTACCACCACGGTTACTTTTATGCATTTTTGACGAAATAATGACATCAGAGTGATTTAAAAATGTGTTCAGTTTTAATTCACTTGTGAATAAACAGTTGTTTAAAGTTGTTGCTATAGAGTTAATAATAGCAGTTTAAAACGTCAAAATTGAATAAAATATATTATTACAATTCATCTAATAAACCATAATGGTCCTAAAACATATATTTGGAAAGTGATCGAATTCTGACATTTATTTGATTGACAGGTAGAAATAAATTATACTTATTTTATTTCAGAGTTGGATAAAATTTGATTTTGTGCTAAATTATGATAAGAACATGTAACAGTTAATAACAATATATAAATTTTAGTATGCCAAATTGATAGAGGTCTCCACCTTTTCAAAGCACTCTAGAAAGGGACGTTGACAGCTCAAGTATCTTCTAGTAACAAACCTGGTAAAAAGTAAAACTCCAACAAATTCCAGATTCCTCTCCATACATTGATGGTTCCGACTACCGAGAAGAAGAGAAACACGTCGGCGACTAGAATCCTAGCGAATCCTGTCAGTCTGTCGCAGAGCCAGCGCATTGCTGGCTGCATGCTGAACGCCATCGCTACTATAGCGTAGCCGAGAATCTACAACACATACAACAACATCACTCACAACGGTCACAACTTCACATGCCAGATACTACTTCATGTACCGGTTCAGGACTCAAAAACAATATCAGAATTCACAAAATAAATTAACGTGTACACAGTTTTAAAGCCATACCGTTTCCAGTATTTTTAACAGGGTTGGTAAAATGATTAAAAAATAGTATATTATATATTGAGGGACTAAAGTGCATGATTTAATCCTGAGGGTGAAGTTTATTTCACAAGCCGAAGGTGAGGGAAATAATCACCCGAGGGATTAAAGATACTTTAGTCCTGTGGTATATAGGTACGCTATTTTTTGCACTTCATCCTCAAATGAATGCAAAATAGTTTAAAAGAATACACATTTTGCAATTTTGACAGTATGACAAATATTTATATTGTTACCATAGATACTCTGTAACAAATAGCACGTATTTACTTGACAACGGGATTAAATATGAAAAATAATCCCTTGGGATTAAGAACCTTAGTCCCTAAAAATAAACACTAAAGAAGAGTTTTAGTCCCGGAAGTGCAAAAATAATCTAAAATCATTGATTCTTTAAATAAATTTTAAAAAATATTTTTGATTATTTTATAAACAATAGGAAGTAGATTATTATGATTTGAGTTTAGTTCAGTTATTATATTTTTATTTATTTACGATGTTTCCCAAACCGTTTCTATTAGTGTTGCAACGAATATTAGGCTATTATTATTATTATTATTCGGCCGAACACCAAATATTATTATATTGCGATTGCTTTTCGGTCTCCTGAAAGTGCTTTATTTAGATATTTCATTGACAAACAAAAATATATGTTTATTCTTGAGTTTTATAAAATTATTATTACTAAAAAAGAAAAATAATGTCAAAAACTTTATTTGTAATTTTTATAAAAATAAAAATGTTCGTTATTAAAATTTAAATGAGCAAATTATGGAGCAAAAAATAAGTTTCTCTGCATTCAAAGCAGCCTCATCAGTCCTTATAAGTTTATCATTTGGCACCAAATGGGTGCAGAATATTCTCCGAATATTCGATTATTCGGCGAATAGTCCTGCATAATATTCGTTATTCGGCAAATTTACTATTCATTACATCTCTAGTTTCTATCATTCTATAATAATAATAGATAGTAGATATTTTCTATTGTGGGTTCATAGGTATAGTATAAACATTAAAATGCCTGTTAAAATGTATTATTCTTTAATATTAGTATTTTTATTTTGTTGATATCAATTGATAATTTTTATTAAAAATCAGTTGATTTAAATCGCAATTTAAAGCAAATGAGGTTGTCACACCCAAGTTGGGGAAAATGCATGATAGATTACCTATATATGTAACTAATTATTATACTTTTAATTTTAGAATAATTATTCATTTGACGTATTTTATTTTGAAAACGGTTATACCATTTAACTGAAAAGTGAATGACATCATATACTACGTACTATAAACATTATCCACTAAAAAAATTATTATCTTATTATCGTCGAATGAAACAAATTGAATTGTTTTAAATTGACATACGAGCGAGCTTAAGACTTATTTTAAATTCAAGTCTTGTAGGATACAGCTTATTTGTTTCCATATTTAATTTGTACAGTCAAAACGTCCTTGTTTAAACTGTACAATATTTATTTAATAATTTCAACAAATTATTTCATTAGTATAAACAAACATAATAAATTCACTGTGCGTTTTATCAAATTAATAATTTTCAAATTAGTATAGTAAGTTAAATCAGTTATTACCATGAACTACTCATTTATTTATCAAATATTTGTTTAAAAAAAAATTTCATTACATTTTTAACCTTTGACATTGTGATCAGCGTATTACTTCCACAAAAATATTATTAGCAATACGTAAATATTATTATTTTGTACTTGAATATTTATGTTAATTTTAATTAATCATTATTAATATACAGAGTGTAATTATACTTTTTATTCACGTGTAATATTAAATCATATTTTAAATAAATTTGATTCAATTGATCTTGTGAAAAACATATTTGTGATCAAATTCTTATCATAATTTGACTGGGAATAGAAATAAATCCGCCTTTTGTATTGCTGTTTTCATTATTTATTTAATATACCTATAAAATTCATACAACCACGAGCTCAAATTGCAACATAGCGTTGGACAAGGTTCAAAAATTATTTAAATAAAAACTAGGTAGGTACGGAGAGGTACTAGGAATTTATTACAGTATTTAATATGTTCTGATATTTGTTGTTTTCAGTATAATTCGAAATCAAAATTACAGGAAAAGTATTTTGAAAACACAAACAAAAATAACTGACTGATAAAACTATGTCAGTGTCATAATCAAAATATTGTCAATAATTTTATCCGAGCAATTATAATAATGTGTAAATAAATATCGTTATCAGAAATATTTTTCCATTCAAAATTTCATTTATTTGTAAACATAATAACAATAGTGTTTTTATTTGTATTTTATTATATTTATAATATTATTAAGCAAATAATCGCACCAAATTTCCCTTAATTTGAATCTCAGCAAGAGAGAAGGTGCATAAATATTAATTGTGTTTATTAATATACAATAATAATAATAATATGAATAACTTCACAAAAGTCACCCCTGTGATGTACTGTGCCTACTAGCATTAATACTCACCAGACTAACCCATGAAGACCACAACAAATCCTCTGGAAACAGAATAATATCGAACAGAACCCACGCACCCCGCCATACGAACACAACTAGAGATCCAATCACAAATACTGAGAATAAGCAGTCCAAAATGTACAGGCTTGTTTTGTCCGAACTCTGTAACAAAATCATACAAAACATTCACATCAACTAAAATCTAAATATGTCTTCAAATTGTACTCGTATTATGGCGATCACCGATCACCACAGAAATGTACTCCCAGCATGGAGCCCTCCATTTTGGATATATTGGCTGCACTGCTAACGTTAACCCCATCTGTAGTGTCTTTCATTTTAGTAGTATTATCTGTATTTTTGATATACTGGCTGGCATTTAAAATAAAAATGCCACGAACAACACAAATACAAAATAAAAACGGCTGATCATATACGACCTGATCGTATAGTTACAGAAGTAAGCAACTTTAGACAACATAAACAACACTAATTATGGGGTTAGCAGTGCGCCAATGCTGAGATGCTGGAAGCACTTTTAATGTACATATCTTATGGAGATCGTCATCCTTTCCGTTATTTTAGTTAGTTCAGTGCTCGTATCGTAACTTCACTACCAGCGTTAAAATGGTGACAAGTAATATGTTGTTTAGTTTTTTCTTCAAATTGAAGTTAACATTTATATTTTCAGAATAAGTAATACATATTTGAATAGATGAAGGTTGTCTCCAAATGCGTCTAATGCCACAATTTTCATTTTTGTTCTCTATTTGTATTATATACATGGTTGAACAAACCACAAACCTTCAATGAATCCATGTGTGAACGAGGCTTTAGGGGCATTTTCGTATGTACATTAATTTAATAACTGACCAATTATAATTTGGTAATGCTTCATTTTGTTTGTTTACATGGCGGGTTTTGTTCATTGATTACTATAAAACATTTCATACTTCCATGTCCATGCTATAATCTAGTTATTTTATATTTGTCATCTGTATTTAATAACACTCGTTTCGATACAGATTTTCTTATAATCTGTAATCCATACCTACTCATTCAATATTCAATAAAACATTACTTTTCTAAACTTGTTGTATAAGTAATAGGTATACGAATTTTCCTCTCCCATATATTTATCTGGACAAAAATATTGTATTTGTAATAAATATATTGCCAAAAATGAATGCGAAAACACAAATAACAGCATGGCTGTTAAAGATTAAAAAATAGACACTAAGTTCCAAGTTGATTATTAAATACAAACATGTATACAACTCGCCTGTAGTTTCCTCTCTTAAGTAAAACGCGTGATTATGTGTATATTATTTGAGTGTATAAAAAAAATTATGACAGTATTAGAAAAAACCAGATTAATTAAGTTAATTATAAATTAAAATTATAGTAACAACGTGTATACGTTAAAATATTTGTAAACAGAATTATAATTTGTGGCAATGTACTGCCATTCACCAGCATATTTTTATTTCCAACCAGACAACAGTTTTTATCTTAGTTTTGATGGAAACTTTTCACAAACATTGGAATCTTTTTTAACAAAAAATATTTACTTATCTTAAAAATTATTTGTGTAGATATCAAAATTATATCACGATTTAAACAGTTGTTTCTAATCAAAGTACAAAATAATATTAATCTTAATTCGTATTAAGTTTTATTTATCCAAATAACTGGAAATCATATAGGTATTATTATTGTACAAGTTTCAGTGTTGAATATGCATTTATAGATTATAATCAATTTATTCGTTTTGTTTACTGTAAAAATCAAATACTTGTCAGATATATTTAGATAAATGTTTTATACAAAATTATTTGAGATAACAAATTCTTTTATAAATAAAATACCAGATTAGATTGTATTATTCAGTAATATTTGCACTTGAAATCTTGATCATGTCCTTTAGATTTTCAATTCATAATGCTATAGAATGATTTTATAATTTTTCATCTGTGCTAATGACGAAATTATAAAACTAATACAATATATAATTTAATATTTAATTTATGAATAGATGAATGCAAGTTTTAAAGTGCTGTGCATCAATTAGCAAAACTTCTAGCTACTTTTGTCATTTAATCTAATTTATACGTTTATTTATAAACCAAAGATACAAAAATGCTTTTTTGCTTTCAATTTTCTAGCAAGTAAATTTTAAATTGATGGCATTATACAGTCAGCCAAATGATGTGCAAATTATATTTTGCAACAGGTTTTAATACAACACTTTCGCAACACGTCTAGGTACACTTTACCAACAATAATAATTGATAATGACATTTCACTGAAGCGCTTAAATCATTTAAGATGATTTCTTGTACATTTGCAAGACTTGCACGTGTTGGTTTGACAACACCACACCGGAAATAACTCTTCCTGCGTGCACGTCCGCGAGCCGGACAAAATTTGGCGCGCAAAACAATCTTACCGCTTTAAACATCGTAGGCACTTCGAAATATCCTTCCACAGAATCCATCGAGATAGCAAACGGCGCTGCAGAGACATTCCTCAAGCTTCGCATTGTGGCAAGAGCAACAACACTCAACAAAGTTGTAGCCAAAACAATAAACGGATCTCTTCCGGTGTACCTTTCAAGTAGATCCCACGCACCTCTCCAGGAATTGACACAGGTAAACGCGTAACAAGTCGTGTACACTCTCGACATGGTGTAGTACTGGATGCGGTGTTTATCCGGGTGGAAGATACTCGTGAGAGCATGTTGCGAGATACTAAAGACGAAATGTCCAACGATACCGATAACCAAACTTGCCACTTCACTTTTGACAGGTTCTGCTTGATACAAGTACCTCGTAGTGAGGAACCAAGTGCTTCGCCAGTAGCCGACGACGGCTGGGGCGACGACCACAGAGGAGAACACGGTGTCGAGGACAGTCAGGAGCGCGTAATAAGACTGCGACCTCCCCTTGAGGGAGTCTGCGAGCCCGGCGGTGCTACCACGCATCGTGAACTGTTGTCAGGATGGCATGTTGGCTTTGTATCTGGGATTGGAAGCTACTGTGCTGGATGTCAAGTGATATTGGACTCGTTATCAGTGCACTACGAGGGAAGGGGATCCACGTGATCGCATTTAAGCTCGTAGTTTGGTTTTAATGAACTGTGATGAAGTGCTTCTGCTCCTGTGCTTCTGGTGGAGGCGCGCTCTTACTGTTCAATACCACAATCACTCAATATACTCTTCAAATTATATAATCCATGATATAAATTAACAGTAGTTAGGTTTTACAAAACTATTTATTGGACTTTCGAGTTACCTACCAAAATTATAATTACTATGTATCTGATTTTTTTGTTAGAATTACATTTTCATTATACAGGCTGTTTCAGGTCGAGTGTAACAAACTTTAACAGCTTATTCCTGAGATTATTTTAAGCAAAAAAAGTCATTGAACATAGGTTTTATTCCTCCTGGTTAACAAAATACAACAGGTTGTAGTTTAATAAATAACAAGATTTTTTTTAAATTTTTGTCATCAAGACACTTTTAAAAAGCAAATCGTTTTATAAAAAAAATAACTAGTTTGACAGGTGTCAAGTAAGTAGTATTTCTATATAAATTATTATAAATGCATTTTTAATCTATACCTTTTACAGAATGATTTCACACTTTTGAAATATGATTTCACATTAACGAAAACAGATTTCACACTTTTGAAATACGATTTCACATTAACGAAAACAGATTTCACACTTTTGAAATATGATTTCACATTAACGAAAACTGATTTCACACAAATGAATTTTGATTTCGCCATAATGAAAAGCGAATTCACAAATTTGAAAACCTATTTCACAAAATTGAGATTTCAACAATTTATTTCTTAAAAGTTTACATTATCGTAGTTTAAATTGTACTGATAAAGATAAGTATACCTAATTTTTTGAGCAAAAACAAGTTTATTTTTATTTGAATTAATTTTCAATTAGGTCTTCTTCTCTCAATGACGCACCTAGGGCTGTCAATTAAATCCGTATATAAGGATTTTTGTTTTGAAAATATCCGTTTTTTTCAATCCGGATAAACCGGAATTTTGGATATCCGAATTTTTTATCTGACTAAAAAGGATTTCCGAATAACCGGATAATCCGGATTTCCGAATATCCTGATATCCATATACACCGGATTTCCAAAAACATTGCAATGTTTAATGATAGAGAATTGAGAATTGGAAATGTCAAAATTTTTAAGTAGGTATATGCCGGTATATGCTATTTGTATTTATTTTATTAAAATCTTGTATGTACAAATTTGTCGTATATGAAGTACAGTAATTAGACCGATTTAGACCGAATTTAGACTGAATTTCCGACTCGCTCAAAATTTAGTTATAAAATAATATAAAAAAACTTTTTCTCTCCTCGGGTCAAATTATGTAGGAATCCATAGTTTCAATAAAAAATATCAACGGGTACAGCTTTTACAAAGGGATTTCTAAAATGTATAAAAATATATATTTTAACCTCGTGAACGGTAAGTAATTATATAAATTCAGTAAATTCGTGGCAAGGCTAATGATTGCCACGATTTAAAGTTTCAATATGAAGAAGAGACACGAGCCTGCTATTTTGAATTTATCATGTTGATTTTGGCGCCATCTATACGCGGTACCATGACCTAATTCAAGAATTGGGGATCATAGCAGGCGTAATACGAATCATGCGAATTTTATATTTATATATTGAAACTTTAAATCATGGCAATCATTAGCCTTGCCACGATTTGAACAGTCAATCACATACCATTGGATCCGCAATAAAATTATCTACATTTCCATATTTAATTGATTAGGAAAAAGAATGAGGGTAAATTACTAATACCAGTTCACCTGTTTACACTTGGTTGACCAGTATCCTTGCCAGGAAAAAAGTAGTCAATCACCCTGCGGCATTTTCTATATGTGTTTTGCTTTCGATTGATACTAAATTTATGAAGAAAAAGAATGGTCGTAACTGGGAAAAAAATTAATCAAATAACTCTTTATTAAAAATAGCCTTGCCAGGATATGGGGTGTTAATCACCCCAGATTTTATTTACCTATAAATTTTATTGTATAAAAAAAATATTTCATCCGGAAAAAGGATGAGGGTGTCGGATGTACCCGGGATCTTGTACTATTTGTACAAATTAGCTTATTATGCCTGTGGCACACCAGTCGAGGAGCATCGAGGACCATCGAGTAACTCCTCGATGAAACGAAAGAACGCACCCGTCCGCGATGGATTTCTATTTAATCGGTGACAAATACATCAAAGTTTTGCGCGAAATCAAATCCAAAGATACGTCTGAAATGAGATACATTCGTTTCATAGAGGAACAACTCGATGAAAATAGCGGTGCCCCTATTTTTCGTCGAGGACGGGGTGCGTTCTATCGTTTCATCGAGGAGTTGCTCGATGGTCCTCGATGCTCCTCGACCGGTGTGCCATAGGCATTAGGAAATTGCACAGCGAATAAATCGCGAACTCTGCGTAAACTATTTCCATTATAAAACGTTTTTATGATAAAAACTATTTCTTCGTTTGAATAATTTTTTTGATTAAACACAAAACAAATCTGACACCTCTGTCAAAATTTGAAAATGTGTTGTACCAATAATAGTCAATAATAATCTGACAATTTACTCGCAACGAAAACAATTTTACAGTATTTTTCAACTTCAAAATGACATTGCATTGCTAGGAGTTTCGGGCTAGTTTCAGGCAGCCGTAGAGTGAAATAGAAAAAAAATCTTACCTTAACATTATACCTCGTAGGAAAATTAAACACTACATCTTCAGTATCCGTTAAAATAACCAAAGGTACAGCAATCGAATTTCTCAAACTTTTCAACAAAATCAACAAAACTAAACACACAGCCGCGACTGCCATAACATACATCGAATTATTTCCACACAGCGTATCCAGGATAAACCATCCGCCCCGCCACATCATCACACAAGCGACAGCAAAAGTATAAGTGTAAGATCTCCTAATAACTTGTGATTTGATTCTGTTGCACACTGTTGGTTCTTTATTTTGAATTAAGCTGTTTAAATCATCTCGAACTAATGCGAATACTAAATGTATAACACCGCCAACGAAATAGCAATGAACCGGTGGAAATAAAACAGAATAAATATCTTGGAGAACCCAAACTGATCGAAAAAATCCAACTGTGAACGGCGTGATGACAAATAACGCGAATATCGTATCCGACGCGTTGAGAATGCGTTTAATTTTCGTCAATTTCAAGTCTTTTTCGCTCATTTTAAGTTTTTTGACTGACTTTTCTATGTTATCTGATGTTTTATAGATGTAGTGAGTACTGTAAAAGCTTAAATTTTATGAATTGATGTTTGTTTCTCATGTCTTATATAAATAAACTTAATCTGTTCACAGATCTCAATATGAATAATTAGGTTCGTGATGTTGCTACAGTATGTCCAAGATGTAGACACGAAATTTCTAAAGTTTAGGTTATAATATACTCTTTGACGGCTGGTAACCGCACACACGGTGTAATATTTCTATGTCGTAGACAGATTGTAAAATTAGGCTCGTCTGCGACTTTTCCGAATTTACTTTTTTTTTTAATCCGTCTTCCCCAGTACTACGGCTGCCTGAAGCTCGTACTTTGCCGCATCCTATAGCTATGTAATGTCATTTTGAACTTTAAAAATACTGTAAAAGTGTTTTCGTTGCGAGTAAACTGTGAGATTATTTTGATTTCAGGATAATGTTTTTATAAACAGTTAATAAAGAAAGAATGGATCTACAGATGTGCTTTTTTAAAATTTTAAAAATTAATTTCTATCATGAGATATGGCCGTATAAAGTTTGAATAAATTTGATTTTTTTGAATTTTTCGGCATTTTTATAACAACCCAAAACCACATATTCGGTTTTGACTATAACATTTCTAGATTCGCATCTTCCAGTTTCCATTTAAGCCGAATCTAAAATTTTAGATTTGAATTTTCCTGTGAATGAATCTTTTGAAGCAGATATAAATTTTCTAAATTGCATCTTCTGATGTTGTAAATAAACAAATATTTTGGTACAAAAAATTGTATTAGTTGGCATGCCTACCTAAATATCTATAAATAAAGTATGGACAAGTTGTCATAATTACACTATACTACTATACAATTCTGTTTTTATCAAATTAAATTGATATAATGGTTATTTATGTACCAAGTGCGATACGTGATGTTTTAAAGTCCAGGATGTTTTACACAAAGCACTACAACTCTGTAACATTCTTTCAAAATGACTGTCATTCTAAAGGCTACATTGCCCTTGCCCATATTGATTCTTTGACAATTCTTTCGTGCCTCTGAATCCTGAAAAAAACACCGTTTTGAAGCAATCAATCAATTAGAAATTCTTCTTTTTCAAGAATCATTGAAGATTTTATTTAGCGGCGCCGCTATTTGACAGGCCATTCTCACAAAGATTAAGAAGCATGAAAGAATTTTGAAAGAATCTATGTACAAATTGAATTTAGAGTTATTCGTTGTGGGTCACCTGTACTAAACAACTTATTATTATTTGTTCTCCACACGCCACTAAGACAAATAGTGATAAAGACATGAATATGGAATATTTTGTCATTGTTTGTTAATCATATTGAATTTACCTACTATAACAATAAATAATTTTAAAATATGCGTTGTGAATTTATTATTTTTCAACGCATACAATAATATACTTAAAAAACGTAAACGGCCGTCTACGTTTTTCCCGCATTACTAAAATTGTATTTTACTTTTTTTTCTATTCCACTCTACGGCTGCCTGAAACCAGCCCGAAAGTCGTACGTTGCCGCATCCTAGCAATGCAATTTTGAAGTTGAAAAATACTGTAAAAGTGTTTTCGTTGCGAGTAAACTGTTAGTTTATTATTGATTCAAGATAATGTTTTATATACATTTAATAAAGAAAGAATGGATCTACAGATGTGACTTTTAAAATTTTATAAATCCTATCATCAGATAGGTATACCAAAATTTGCATACATTTTTTGGAATTTTTATAATCATGTACAATTTTTTTACAAAAATTTGAAAATGCACAACTGTTAATTGATCCTTTAAGAATTTAATAAATGTTGAAATACCAATTTGAGCATTCTTGTACTGGCCACAAAACACTCGCTACGTTAGTATATACGTTTTGTGCTGGATTTTAGGAGGTAACTAAATAATATCTTATTCGTGCTAGAATTACCGATGTTTCGTTTAGTTTTAAATCTTGTTCATAAAAATGTTATCTCATTATTATGCAGTGTTGAATTTTTAAAGATTAAAGCACTATTTAATTTAGATTTTGTTTCTTTTAAAATTTATCTATTTTACCTTCGTCTAGCTATAACATTATAATATACACGTGTTCTGCATTAAGTAATCTAAATATCTAGCAATAAATAAGGAATGTATTATAAATTGTATGATTAATAAATTACTATAAGAAAAATTTTAATTTTTAACATATGGAGTACGCACTTATATACTAATAATTATTTAATTTTTGCTGTTAGAATTAATTAAAAAGAATACTGTAAAAATTATTTGGTAAAAATAATTCAAAATTATTTATGTTTCCAAAAACACTAAAGCCTTGTTCACACACACACAAGAATTATTTCGTTGAGGTTTATTAATGCTTCAGAGTTTTGGAATAAAAGAAATTTACAGTTTTGAAGCTACCAATGAATTCGAAATTCTTCTTTTGCAAGACTCATTGAAGATTCAATTCACCGGCGCCGCTATTTTATTAATTAACGGAATATATTACTTCGAACATATTTGGCAATATAATTACTATAACAAGATTATATTTGCTATATAGGTACTCATAGATAACATTTTCCCAAAAATTTGCATTAATTTAAATAACTAATACTTTTCTAAACAAAATAAAACCATTATAAAAATATTATCTACGCTGTTAAAGTAACAATTACATTTTTAATTGACCGTATGTCATCATGAGATTATTATTTTAATATTTGTTGCACTAAATATAAAAAAGGATAAATTAAAGAATCGTTCAGAGATAAATATAAATATTAGGCCCCTATAAGTTTGAAAAACCAGTATAACATTTACTAATATTGTTAGCAAGAAATGTAGAAATGTTGCTACACTTAAATATTTACATACATAAACATAATCATATGTTTTTTATATTATATCTGTAAATAATCTATAATATTGGATACTAAATAATGTAGGTAGGTACTTACTATATTATATAGACTATAAAAAGCATTAGGTATGTTAATTAATTAATTAATTTCAAGTCACATTTATTAAATTTTACAATAATTGGCATTGACAGAAATATTTATTTTAATTTCATTTTAATGTAAAAATTATAGAATTGCACATAATGCAAATTGAATTTTTTTAAAACATACAGTTTGATATGCTGTTTACGAATTAACAAGATTTTTTAAGAAATTCGAAAAATTATGGATATAGTTTTTTACCCAGTCTACCATTTTTGTTAAAAATAAATTTAATTAACACTTCCTAAGTAGAATGGGCTACTTGCACGATTTTTTTTTATTAAATAGGTACCTATTTTTGAAGAAGAGATAAAAACTTGGGATCCGTATTTTTTATATGAACAAAAATTTTATCAAGAAGCCGAAAAATAATTAATGAAATTTAAATATGTGATGTGATGTAGAATGTTGCTATATCTTACAAAATAATGACGTCACGGCAAAATTTATTCCTCAATTTATTAAAACATATTTTTAAAAAAATTGTATTTTTACCTATGTTTTACATTAGATTCATAATAGTGATAAAAATAATTATCAGTAGGTACCTACCTACCATTACATTGATATATAAGTGTCAACAAGTTTTTAAATTGTTTTTATTTTATAAAACTTACCTTAACATTGAATCTGGTAGGAAAACTAAATATAATATCTTCATTATCCAAAAGCAAGATGATGGGCGGTGCCATAGCATTTTTAAAACATTTCAAAATCAACAATATAAAAGCACAAAACGCGCCAATAACAATAACGGTGTATTTACTGCCTTCACCAATCAAATCAATGATTTCCCAACCACCCCGCCAATGCATAATACACGCCAGTGAAAAAATATAAGTGTAGATCTTGCGAATCATTTGAGATTTGAATTTATTCCAAACCGTAGGATCTTTGTTGCAAATTGTTTGTTTGAGCAAATCGCGCAAGATTGCAAAAGAAAAATGGAGAGATGCTCCTAAAAAAAACGAATGCACCCCGGGGAAAATTTGACCATTCTGGTCCATAATGCACCAGATTCCTCGCCAGTACCCGACCACAAAAGGTGTGATTACAAAAATTGAAAGTATTGTGTCAGTAGTAGATAAAACACGTTTTTGTACTTTTTGTTTCATTCTTTAAGGCTGTACACTTGTTATAAAATTCAAGCAAATAAGATTCTACAATATTCAAGATTGTGTCTTTCTTTTTGAAATTTTTGAACTCATATTTAACAAGTAAATTTATAACGATATTCTTGAAATAGGGTTATGCACTATAAAATATACAGGATAAACTATATTATGTGAAAACACGAGTGAAAAATTCCTATTAATAAATAAAGTAACTTAAAGTGTAAAACAATAATTATTAAAATGTTTGTTCATTAATAAAACAGTTTGATATGATACTAGTGCTGACATCTAATATTGACATGAAAATTAGTGTCGATTAATAAAATACAATAGGCTTCAAAGCTATTTCCAATAAGTTAAGAAATTTAAATGCATTAAAAATTATTATAGGTATGAAACAGCATTAACATCAACTTTAAATTAATACTTTGACATTTTGTGAGTTTTTTAGGTTAGTGCTGCGCACACCGCACAGTCTCTGATGAAAAGTTTGCAATCCTGACGTCACGTCTCAATATATTCAAACTTCAATAGCCTATAACTTTTTAACAAAATGGTTTTTTAACATTCTGTTTTTATATATTTACGATTCGATTTTTAATACGAATTTCACATTTTTCCAGTGTGGTGCATAACCCTATTCTTGTGATTTTGTCTATTTTAAAATATTTATTGACTTACTGTTGGATGTTTTTCCAAAAAACTTCTTGTCGCACTCTTCAGAACAATTATATTTAACTGTATGCTTTCATAAAGACGAATCTTGAATATTCAAATATCTAATGTGTTGTTTGAATTTTTCGATTAAATACTGTTTCGTGCTAAATTTCAAATTTTAATTTTGAAATATATTGACGAAATTCTGAAGCTATTACCGTGACAAGTGTAGCGCCTTAACAAACTGAATGAATTTAATTTAGTTGCATGTTGTAATATTTAGCAGCCCTTTTTCCGTGTCTAATAAACATAATCTCAAGGATATCTAGCTATGAAATAATCAATATTTTTCACTCTGTATCAGTCGCTACAAAATGCTGAGCATTACTGAAATTATTATGTACTATAATTTCTGTTTCGCTATTGTTTGTCATACCTAATTAGTAGGTGGGTGATAACAAAGTTCACCAATAACAAATATTTATTGGGTTTATTATTTTGGCGCCTGAGTGTATTTTTGTTGTCACTTGCTCGTCTGTAATCTACAACGGTTCTAATTCATAGAAAAAGGGAAAACTAAATCAAACAATAGGTGTTTTATCGTAATTAATGTTATTAACCCCGATAATCTCTATATAATTATTACCTACATTATAAGATTATTAAATATTAAATATATTTTAAAATGTTTATAAATTCACTTACAATTATTTATCATTTGGTTTCTAATTGATATGTTGCTAAATTATATTTTATATTTGTGATTTATTTATTTAAACATATAAAAAATATATTATATTATTTATTTTATCACTAAACAACCAAAATAATGTATTTTACTCTTTCTAGTTCTACTCATAAAAATATTAAATAAATAAATAATTAATATAAATAATGTTAATTTAAATTAAGTATTCTCATAATAATTTATTATAAATACGAAATCCAATTCTGCATCAATTTGTTTACCAAAACATAATGTACCTCTCCTTAAAAATTTACAAACCTGTAATTTATTGGCTCATTTAAATGTTGACCTTCTCTTTTAACTCATAAATCTTCATTTTTAAAGTTGTTTTCTAGCGAAACGGGAATAGCTAACTAATCACCAAATAAATCACACATATTCGTCACACATGTCATGGACGATAAGGAAAGATGGCACTTCCCGGGCACGTGCTACTCGTATCAGAGCATCTTCAAGAATACTGTTATCCGACTCACACCTAGCACATAATCCCTAGTGTACTAACGTAATACAACAAACAAACACTATCATAATTTCATTAGCACACTTGCATTCAACATTCCTACATCATTAATTATTTCTCCAATCAACATGATTGCTATTGCTAACTCCGCCATATTTATATTTTTTTATTTGAACAAATCTTTAAAACTATTGCAAAGTTTTCAAAATTATATTTATCAACTATATACGCCCTTTGTCAAGAAAACCTTTGTTATTATGTAATACTTAATCATTATTATTTAAAATATAAACTATTTAAAAAATGTTACATGTAGTGACATAGATATTTTCATACTAAATAAATGTGCTAAATACTAATAATTTGAAAACCGTAGTTCTCTTAAGTGCAATAGTTTCCAAGATTTGTAAGTTTAAAATTTCAAACACTTTAATGAAAGATCACGTGGAACAGAATGTAGTATAGGTAAAAAAAAACAAATTTGGCATTACCGTACCACACAAGTACATGTATATATTATAGGTGATTATAGTATTAGTGAGGAAATAAGTTTTACGTTCGAAGTGCCTGGTAAATAGAAATATCGTTGCCTTTCTTACACTTCATAACATCAAATCTTCGATAAAATGATTTGAAATTTAAATATCATTTTTATAAAACTGACGATTCTCTTGAAAATGTAATATAATCTTCTTCTATATTTAATTAATATTGTGTTAGTTTTTCGTTAAAATATGTCGTCTAGTTTAGATACTAATTTAATAAGGCACGAATTCGAGTCACCTTTCCATGCTTGCATTTAAGAGGTAAACTTGACAGCCTAACTGCCAAACAAAACTGATTATTGTTCTGATACTTATAACATTTGATTTATTTCTATCGTCATCGATTTTGCTAAATATCTTTAAAATTGTTACCTATATTTTGGAGTACCTAAATATAATTCTGTTGAGAACCCTAGAAGGCAATTAATATTAAATGTAATCAACAACTTCAATAACTGTAAAATTTTATTTCTACCAAAACAATAAATCAGCTCTCAACAGGTACTTATAATACAGAGGTAATAATACCTACAGTGCAATTAGAATAACTGTTAACAAACACAACAAGCTCTGCAGACTTCATTCAACTTTGATTAGTTAGAAATGATAGAGAGAGACTGAATGTTAGAACCTGAGAAGATAAAATGCTCTAGAATACTGGAACTGTATAACAAGTGTAAGTGACGTCAGTCGCTGTCGGAGTAGTTGTGACGTAGCGGCGGGAGATTTGATTCGTCGAGGCTTGAGTACGATGCCTTTAAGTTTGGTGTACATGCGCACTACAACAAATCATAATCATCAATTAATAGTAAGGATTTTTTCATGTTCTCATTTTTAAATATAATTCTGGTAAAAATTGCCTGTCAAATAACAACGCTGCTAAATAAAATCTTCAATGAGCCTTGGAATAGATTAATTTTTTCCAGGATTCAGGGTTTCTATTCTGTAATAGACCAAAAGCTAGCTTATGCACAAATTAAGGTGAATTAGATATTAAAACTGCAAGTAAACAAAATATATAAATAATTTAAACTCTCACGTAAAAACTAATATATCAAACCTAATTAAAAATACTAAAAACCAAACAATAAAACATAAAAATGACAAAAAAAATAAAACACCTTCAAAACACTGATAAAACTAAAGTAAAACCACGGTTAAAGAAGAATTAGGTTTACCGACTGGCCACGTTTTTCATTGACAGCCCCGCTCAGAAGTTGTAATTAGTTCATAGGTGTTTCTTGGTACCTATCTCTGCTGGTCACTACTGATACAAATTCTTGTTTCATTACAAGATTACACAATATCAGTGTTGAATTAGATAATTACGTGCATTGTTAATATTTGAATAAAACAACACAAACAGCTATGAAACCAGTGGCACTCAACATGTTTCCTTTAAGTAAACCACCCTTAATTTTAAAAATTCTTTTTGTTCTGTTATCAGTAGAACGTGTTACATATACCCTTAAAGTTTGATCCATGAGTACAGTATAGTACAGTATAGTATCCCTGATACAAGCACACATTCTGACTGCTAGCAGAGATGATGTTGGCAAACCTAATGAATCTATAACCGTGAAAAGCAGTTGTATGACTTACATCTTCGACGCTTATTCGGGGCGCATGCATCTGCTCGGGGAAGTACCACGGCTTGTGTTCGGGGTTCTGCTGGGAGTCCTTCCACGCCTGGTACTTGACGGCCACTTTGTACAGCTTCTTCACGAGCTTGGGGCCGAAGATCTGCGTCACCTTGTTCACCAGCCACGGCGCCAGCTTGCCCTGCGGGTCCGTGTGCGACACGTAGCCCAGGAAGCACCCCGTGCCTGATGACCGCAACACGAAGCCTGTTATGTGCGACGTGCCACTACACACATCATTCAAATCTAGTTACAAAGCCGTCAAATCAAATCGTGCCTGATTTTACCCTTTGTCAGAAATGACTGGAATTTCAAAAACTAGAATATTCATTGTACTTTATTTTATTGTTAAATACTACCAGATTCAACAAATTGTATGCAAAATTATCTGTACCTATAGATAATTTTTTAATTGCAAAAATTGTCATAGAAAATAATTAACCAATTTATTTAAGGAAAACTATATCAAGCTTCAAAAGTACTACTTCCGGTTTGCGGATTTCTATCAAAATCTTATCCGGTGTTAAGATACTTATCTACTAAAAACTCGTACTCGAAAATTTTGACCCATATTGCAATACCTCTCTTATATAATATGAGGCGCGAGGTAAAAAACGCTGTGAAGGTAGATTTTACAAAAGATTTTATAAATTTTATTCTGGATTTTACGAATTTTAAGAAGATTTTCCAGATTTTAACCAAAATAGTTTACCCCTTTATGCCCTGTTCACACGTTGCTACTTTGAAGACGCATACGTGCTACTGTAGCATGAAAAGAAATTCAAATCGAAACAATAACCGCAAAAAATCGCTATCTACACACACAACGATCAACGATGTGAAATTATCAACGAGTAGTTCTTGATACTTTGATGCTACAAATTAGCAGCGCTGCTATTTGACAAGCGACTCAGGTTTTTTCTTGCTACAGTAGCACGAATGTTAACATTTTTGTATAATTTTTACCGAACGAATCCTTTTTTTGGTGGATAGTCCTTGTGAAATATGGAATGGTTTATTATTAGCTTTTCTGTGCCCATATCAAGCCACGATCTTTGAAGCACAAAGTCTCTGTTTTTCATTGGTGCTGGACATTTTACTAAAATAAAAACAAATATATAAAAATAATTGTATTGACAATGATTCTTTGAGGATTCGTTCACGCTTCTGAACCCTGGAAAAAACTGTTTTGAAGCCATGAATAAATTAAAAATTCTTCTCATTGAAGATTCAGTCTAGCGGCGCCGCTATTTAACAGACGGTTCTCGCCAGGATTACTTTTTAAGTTGAGAAACATGAAACAATCCTGATAGAAGTGACTTTACGTACTTGCATAGTAGCCGACGTCGTTGTTTGGATTTAAATAGCCTATATCAAAGGAAGAAATCATGTGTTCGTCCCATTCTTTTCTGTATTCAGGATCGTGTAGAACATCATACACTGTTGATGGTTGTACATCAGGAAATACTGTTTTCATTTTCACTATATTTATATTACTATTGGAGGTACTTTTTACCCAAACCTGCAATACATTACACTAATATTATTTTACAATCGTTAATTTATTATGTTAATTTCCAGAAATTGTAATAATTTACTAGGTACCTACCTAATTTAATTTTATTTAATGTTTCATTTCATAACTTATCGCACAATAAGGCAATACTAGATTTATGTAAAACCATTGCATTGAATTAATTTACAATTTATTTAATTAATATTTATGTTGCAGGCTAGTTGTCGTTTTATAAAACGCCTAATATATTTTTTTAAATAACTCGGCATATGATATATTATTTTATTACACAATATGCCGAGGATTTTGCTAGTAAAAAATCAAACAACCCAATACCCTACTTGAATCCCACAGACTCGGATTTGGTAGACACTGAATTAATTTAAAAACTCAATACCCTTCTTGGGTGAAATAAAATGACGTGATACTATGTATTATAATATGCCTACATCCCTAATTAATGACCTAATTTTACAATTTGTCTACGACATGTACACTGTTGCTGTATTAAAATTTTGTACGTATTTGTCCTGCATTTAGTCATCAAAATAATAAACTATTATTATTTTAAATTAAACATAAAAATATTTATATTTATATGATCTACGCAGATTCGTGCGCGTGCGCAATGCAAAGTTTTCAATATTGAACAGCTGACTACAACTAGTAAATTATGCACAACTGTACCTTAATATTAGACTTGTCATATTCCAATTTCCATCCATCATCAACATCTATCAAATTTTTTAGCTTATTAAAATCGCTGTCCTCTGCGATTTTTACTCTTCCAATTTCCATGTCCTGCGAAATAACATGACACAATAAGGTAAAGCAAAAACTTCGACTTCTGCCGAATTACAAGCGCTTATTACTAAATAACACTCAAAAGGCACAATATGTAGTCACTGCTTCTATTCATGCTTACTGAGTTTGTAACAACTCGAGTGTGACATACTGAAAACGTGGAACCATACCAACTTTTCGCATTATGTGTGGCACAAGTTAATCAATACATGCTCGGTCTTTCGTTTTGACACATACATTTTCAAATATTATTGTACTTACGTTTAATTCTACAATTTATTTAAATAAAACTGCTAAAGTTTAGCATTAATCTCACTTATCTAATAATTGTTATCTGTATTAAAGCAAATAGAGGAGGTGCAGTGTTTTTTATTGATATTTATGTATTAAAATTTATTATTACTGATATGATTGCTAAATTACCCCTTGGTGTTTAAGTTATCACATTTCATGATAAGATTTCCGCAATAGTGTTGCGTTACCAGTTGTTCTTATCTATCTAATTGCTTTCAGTAACATTGATTAATTTATATCGGTATGCTTGCTAAATAATTTTTATGTATCATCATATTTCCAGAATAAGTAATAATTAAATTTTTGTTATTGCAGTTATCTGTCATGGGGAATTTTGACATACCGATAGAATTAAGCGAAAAAATTGAAGAGTGGTTGTCATGGGACAAGAACGACAAAACAGCAGCGGAAATCAAATCACTTGTCGACAATGGCAACTTGGATATTCTTTCTCAGATTTTACTCAAACGCATTTCTTTTGGAACCGCGGGGCTCCGTGGAAAAATGGCAGCTGGTTACACTTGCATGAATGATTTAGTTATTGTACAAACTGCTCAAGGACTTTTAAAACATTTAGAAGAAAACGACACACAACTGTTAAATACAAACGGAATTGTAATCGGTTACGATGGAAGATACAACAGCAGAAGATTTGCAGACTTAACATCAGCCATCTTCTTACACCGAGGCATTCAAGTGCATTTATTTAGCGCAGTTTGTCCAACACCATTTGTGCCTTTTGCAGTAACAAAATGGAGCTGTGCAGCTGGAATTATGGTCACTGCTTCGCACAATCCGAAAGAAGATAATGGTTACAAAGTTTATGGTTGGAACGGGGCACAAATTGTATCACCTACTGATAAAAGTATCCAGAACCATATTTTAAATAACAGAGAACCATGGACTACTTCTTGGGATACTGGAATAGTTCAAGAAAGTGGTTTAATTCACGATCCTTTACAAGAAACTGTTGATGCTTATATGCGCATAATCACTGAGAACCTTTTAAATAATCACAAAACTATAAATAAAAATATGTCATTACCATTTGTATATTCTGCAATGCATGGAGTTGGATTCACTTATGTAGAACAAGCATTTCAAGTTTCTGGTTTGAAACTGATTCCCGTCGAAGAGCAAAAAAATCCTGATCCGGAATTTCCAACTGTTAAGCAAGTACAGCTCACATTTAACTTAAATTTTTAACTGAGTATTACTTTTTAGATTCCCGAATCCTGAAGAAGGAAAAAGTAGTTTAGATTTATCAATACAAACTGCTGATAAAAATAACGCAAGCGTAATATTAGCCAATGATCCGGATGCAGACCGGTTAGCTATTGCAGAAAAGGATAAAACGTAAGAGAATATACAATATTTTAAACCGATTTTTGATATTTTCTGTTTATAGAACCGGCGAATGGAAAGTATTTACTGGAAATCAAATCGGAGCACTTTTAGGCTGGTGGTCTCTACATTGCTATCAAGAAAAAAATCCTGGAAAAACACTCGATGATGTTTATATGTTAAGCAGCACTGTTAGTTCAAAAATATTAAAATCCATTGCTAAAGCTGAAGGCTTTAATTTTATTGAAACATTAACTGGTTTCAAATGGATGGGTATGTACGAATACTGAATACATAACTCCTATTATACTGCTGGTTCTATTCATGTTGGCTTAATTCTTGATTGATAAAAAGGGTCAGATGTTATGTTTGTCTCATTTGCATCTGATTTTTGATTGGCTGAAACATCAGTGCATTTGTTTGAAAGCAACTACGCAAAAATGTAAATTTATATTAATTAAATTCACAAACGGATAGTAGCGAGAAAAATGTTGTCTCTTTTGCATCTGATGTTCCTTATATGATTTAACTAATCAGCAGCGCATTTGTTTGAAACAACTACGCAACAAAAGTAAATTTTTAAAATAAATTGTGCGTATGCGCACAAAAAAGATATATATTTTTCGTTCTTTTTCATCAATCAGCATGTTTTGCATTGTTTAAGGTGGCGTACGAATAGCTTGAAAATAGAACAATTTTCTGAAAAACGGCTTTACCAAATAATGCAATATTTGATAAAAATGTCAATTAATGTTTATATTAGGGCATGACCATAATATCAAGTCGCATTATGTTAATATTAAAGAATAATTAGTTATAGTTTATAAAGTATATTTTTATGTTTGTCATCAGCTCTAAAATCGAAGGAATTTGAATAGCTTTTTTTCTGAAAATCACTTTCTATCGACAAGTTTCTATCTCAAGCCATTCGCACGCCATCTTAACTGGAACTGGAGAACCAGCAGTATAGAAGTATGTTTGTAGGAAACAGTTCGTACGAATTAATGAAATCAGGATTCGAGGTAATTTTTGCGTTTGAAGAAGCAATAGGCTTCATGTACGGCAGTGCAGTGTTAGACAAAGACGGTGTGAGTGCAGCAGTTCATGCAGCTACAATGGCTTCGTATCTGTATCATCACGGTTTATCTTTACAAGACCAACTCAACGAAATATACAAAGAATACGGCGTGCATATATCCGACAATTCCTACTACATTTGTCATGATCCAGATTTGATCAAAAAAATCTTCAACAAAATAAGAAACGATTCGGTAAGTTAATAATAATTTGTCTTCTGGTGTGTAACAATCATTGGAAATTATGTTTTAGTATCCAGTAAGTATAATGAACGGAAAATATGCTGTAAAAAGCGTTCGGGATTTAACTACTGGGTATGATAACAGCCAGAAAGATAATAAAGCAATTTTGCCAGTGTCAAGTTCCAGTCAGATGATCACGTTTTCTTTTGATAATGGTTTAGTAGCTACTTTACGAACGAGTGGAACAGAACCCAAAATAAAATACTACACAGAATTGTGTGCCTCGCCATCACAAACGTAATATGTTTATAAAATGTAAATTTTCTATGAAATTTATTATTTTATTTATAGGAATTTACAAGAGATTCAAAATACTCTAACAGAAATGGTAACTGCGTTGGTTAATGAATGTCTACAACCTGAATTAAATGGACTTGTACCTAAACAAGACTAAAGGTAATTTATTCTAGTCGGAAAAGAACATAAAAGCGATCACATTATACACGTTTTTATGTTTTTAAACATTTTACTGTAGTTTTAACTCAATGCCAAATATTGTTTGTTATACTGTAATATATTTACGTTATCATGTTGAGAATAATAATATATTAAATGTTGTGTTCAAAAATTGTTTTTCTATTACTCACAATATTAAATTATTTCAATAATTAATCAAACCAAAAAGGTAATAAATTTACGGCGCATCTCTCTGCTATCAAATACAAAGCAAAAAGCATTAACAGTAAATCATTTTGTGACGTTGGTTTAGAAATTTATGATTATAAGATTTAAAATGATAACTTTCGGATAACATAAAAAGCGACAAACGAAATCGCAGATATCCTAAATATTTCTTTTTACTTTGTGCTATGTGGGCGTCATCCAGTAAATGTACATTATCAATTTCATTAAAAAAATCAATTTTTGTGTATTAATAAATGTATAAATTGGATTATTAAATCAGAAATTAGCTCCAATTTCCTTAAAATTTTACACGAATTTTTGAAATTGTAAAGTGTTGCGCCTTGACTAATCTTTTTTAAAAATATGAGTACTGAAAATTACTTTAATCTGTAAATGCATCAGTAATCTTGATAAAATCATATCGAAAACCTAAATAAAATAGATTATTGCACGTACAATTTCAACATTTCAAGGTTACGGTACGGTGATACATAAATAATATCGAGTGACATGTTGTGAGTAAAAATAACATCACAAAATTCATCTAAATGTTTTAATCATCAAAAAATGTAAAAATTCCAGTTCATTATAAATCATCTAAATAAATAATAGTATACAAAGAATGTTAACTAATTGTACAAAACGTGTATGTATATTGGGACACAAATTAATGGTTTATCAAGAAATAAGCAAAAATATAAATAATGTCACGCACCATCGCAATTTTTTCGTAAACACGCAATTCGACAGTAAGAAAAAGGTTTACGAAGAAAGAAAACTCGTTGGGTAAAATTTAAACACAAAATGAAAGACAATTTGAGGTTACGTAAACGTCATGTGTCTGTTATAGGTTTTCTATGGAACAAATGTACTCTGTCGTATCCGATGTTGGAAACTACACCAAATTCGTACCGTTTTGTAAAAAATCAGACGTAATTAAACAAACACCGTTTTCATTAAAAGCTAATTTAGTTATTGGTTTCCCTCCGATTGTTGAAAGTTATACGTCAAATGTAACTCTAGCCCGACCTAAACTAGTGAAATCTATTTGTACAGATGGAAAACTATTTAATCATTTAGATACTACTTGGAAATTTAGTCCAGCATTAAAAAATAACTTGCAGTCTTGTATAATTGACTTTTACATTTCGTTTGAATTTCGTTCTGTATTCTATTCACATTTGGCACATTTATTTTTTGATGCTTTAGTGCGACAAATGGAAGTTGCTTTTATAACCGAGGCCAAAGCTAGATATGGGAAAGAATCAGTGCCGACTCAAAGATTACAAGTCATAAAAAGTAATAGCTAACAATAAATAAAATTAGGATATTTAATTATTCTTAGGGACAAATTTATTTTATTGTATAATTTATTTTCTTTTGAAATATATTTATAACTGTACAGATTATTGTATTATGAAAAATAAAAATTTTAATTTTTTCGCATTGTAAAATTGGAACAGGTATTTTTGGTTTGTTGTTTTTCATGATTAAAAGTTCATTGGTAACTTTTCCGAATACTATAAGCTACAAAAAATCTGTTTAATCTTCTTAAAATCTTTTGGCAAATCATAAAAATCACTCATATCGTAAATAAAATCTTAGAAACTTCAAAAACAATTTTATATCACGTAAAATTCTTTCATTCTTGTAAAAAAATATTTGTAAAATCAGTAGTTTCGATCATAAATATTTAAAATCTACATCGTATCGATGTAATATTTTAAAATTCACACCTACTAAATTAGGATATTTAATTATTAATTAGGGACAAATTATCTTAATGTATAATTTATTTTGTTTTGAAATATATATTTTATTGTATTATGAAAAATATAAATATTGCTTCTTAAATCTACATTTGTCCGCATTGTAAAATAGTGACAGGGATTTTTGGTTTGTTGTTTGGGCCAGTCGGTACATTTTCTATTTTTCTCATGACTAAAAGTCCGTCGATGACTTTTCCAAATACTACATGCTTACCGTCTAGAAAATTACATTTTGCGCACGTGATGAAAAATTGACAACCATTTGTGTCTTTTCCACTGTTTGCCATTGATAATAATCCTGGCGAATCGTGTTTTAAATTAAAATTTTCATCGGAAAATGTTGCGCCTCCGTATATACTCATTACGCCTGTTCCATCGCCCTGAGAAATTCACTAACTTTAATAATAAAGTCAGATTTAAAATGTATACCTTACATTAACAAAGTCTCCTCCTTGAATCATAAAATCTTTGATAACTCTATGAAATATAGCTCCTTTAAAACCTAACGGTACTCCATCCTTTCTGTATTCACCAGTGCAAAATTGTCGGAAATTCTCACTAGTTTTTGGAACAACATCGGCGAATAATTCAAATATCATTCGTCCAATTTCCTGTCACAAACAACATAACCTATATCAATGTGTCAAATATGTTAACAGCACAATTTACTTACTGTAGTGCCTACTGTTATATCAAAGAATACGACTGGGTTTGCTGGGTGTCTCAATTGAGACTGAATTTGATTCCATGTAGGCATATTTTAAAATTAAACTAATGATAACACAAATGCGAGCAAGACGAACTTTTAAAGTAAACAGCGTAAACACGTTTTGAATAAACGTCAATTTTCAAAACTACCAACTCAAGGCACTAAATATTACTATGAATATATTTATAGTAACTTTTAGTGTCTTTATATTGGTTAATCTGAAAACAACTATGAATTCATTAAGCTCCGTTTACACATAGATTTTTACATTGTCAGAATCCTATAAAAAATAAATGAGCTAGTTTGAACTACGAATGAATTACAAATTCTTCTTATCCATGACTCATTGAATATATAATTTTGCAGCGCCGTTATTTGACAGGTGATTCTCGCCATTCAGAAGCATCCTCAAATAATACATGTGTAAACATAACTTTAAATTTAGTAACTTTTAGTGTGGTTTAGTGGCTTTATGTTGGTAGTTTTGTAGATGGATTGTATTTGACATTTGGATTATTTGACAAAATTAAAATCGTGTAGCGGTTAGTAAAACGAAACATTTTTTTAAGTGTCAGTGTAACAATCTAATTGAAATTATTAAGTAATTTACGTTAAACATTAAAATGGTTACTGATAAGCCGACTGTTACAGTAAATAATCCTTTGGAACAATTTGTTCTTTTAGCTAAATCAACAAAAGGAGCTGCTTGTTTAGAGCTAATTAAACAAGTTCTTGAAGCTCCCGGTGTTCATGTATTTGGAGAATTACTTGACATGCCAAATGTAGCTGAGGTATAAATACTAATCACATATTTCCTGTTCCATGTACAAGATTATGTTCAATTTGTAGCTAAAGAACGGGCCAAATAGTAACTATTACAACACATTAAATTTATTTGCGTATGGAACATACAAACAATATTTGGAAAATGAACCTACTTTATTAGAACTGTCTCCAATCCAAAAGAAGAAACTGCAACATCTAACAATTGTCACACTGGCTACAAGAACAAAGGTAAATTCTGTACCAAGAGCACATTTTATTTTATTTATCCTTTAACATTTTAGTGTATTCCTTATTCTGTACTATTAAAAGAACTGGATATTAAAAACGTACGAGATTTGGAAGATCTAATCATTGAAGCAATCTATGCAGGTAAACTTACAACATAAAACGAAACAAATGTACATAATATTTTTTGCAGATATTATTCACGGTAAATTAGATCAGAAAAACAGCCAGTTAGAAGTGGATTATGCGATCGGTCGTGATATTCGTCCCGGAGATGTGAATGTTATAGTTTCTACTCTACAAGACTGGTGTGACGCTTGTGAGGCTGTTTTAGGCTGCGTTGAAGTGCAAATCGCTCGCGCTAACTTCGAGAAAAATAAAGTTGTCAAACACAAGGATGCTATCGAACAAGAGGTAAATCTAAGGAGTACACCACTTGTATACTCATTAAAATCTCATAAAAGTCACTAAAATCTTTCGTAAAATCTGTTAAATCGTTTTAAAATACGTTAATTCCGGATTTAAATCTTTAAAATCACTCAAAAATTGTAAACAAAATCTTAAAGCTTTCAAAAATTCTTTGAAGTAACGAATAAACCCTCAATCTTACAAAAAATAATTAAAATTCCGATCATAAATCCTTAAAATGTATAAAATTCAATCGATTTAAAATCATTTCATAAAAATCTTTTATAAAATTTGGAAAATCTTAACATAATCTGTCAAATATTCCTAAAATCTGTAAAATTCAGAGTAAAAATCTATAAAATCTTTTGGTTAATCTTAAAAATTCCTAAAAAATCGTAAAATACGACCATAAATTCTTAAAATTCATAAAATTCTATCGATTTAAAATCATTTCATAAAGATCTTTTGTACAATCTATAAAATATGGAAAATTTTAACGAAACTGTAAAATCTTTAAGGTCACCCAAAATACATATTAAAATCTTTGTAAAATCCTATTATAATCTGTAAAATTTCTGAAATATTTTCAGATTGTCAACATAAAAAAGACTTTAAAAACACAAGCACAGTCTCAAGTTCTGGACACAGACGAAGCAATGACAACCGACGGTAGGGAAGCGATTCCAGGAACCGAAAAGGGGAAGAAACCCGCCAAAGCTAAAAGTGTACGAAGTGGTAAGTTTTGGCAAAAATCTTAGCTATGTTCATGTATGTCGTTTAAAAATTTAATGTTTAGAGATTATTTATAAAAAATACAAATGATACAAACTCAGAGTAGTTGACATGTTGAATGAATAAATAAATATTCTGTTTGACTTAAGTTGGTTACTCTACCTTCACTTTCCATCACTCTTACAGTTTATAGTTTACAGTTACAGAATAGGTAATAAGTTGTGGAGTTGTAACATTTGATCATTTTAAGGCGCAACACTTCACAATTTCAATGATTCTGGCTGTTTTATTTAACATTTCAAACCGTTTAATGCTTCGAGCATATACTGACTAGAGAAGTAATTCCCTATACCAATGCATTGCTTGTTGTGATCGGAAGATATGCAGTAGGAGGGACTTGCGGGGCTGGAAGTCATGGTGTATTGCGGGCAGCGTTTTGCTGTTATTCTTTGTTACTTCTTGTCACACATGTCATTTTACTATAACCCTAAGTTCTGCGTTTACTTTGTGAAAAGCTTTATGAGGTTTTGTGAGTATTATTTTACTTTGTGCAATAATACTAAGAAATTACGCATCCCTCAATACATCACGGCTTCCGACCCCGCAAATCTCCCCCGCCGCATATCTTCCGATCACAACATACGCCGTAACGCGGTCTCTAGTCAGTATATGCTCGAAGGTTTAATGTAAAGAACCACGAATCATTCAACACTAGAACATAAAATTCTAGAATTTCCATACGCAGGAAAATGCATACACAAGAAGATTCAAAACTAGAAAATATATGCGTGATAAAATACCTGCATCAAAAGATTCATTTACAGGAAAATTCAAATCTAGAATTTTAGATTCGGCATAAAAGCAAACACAGGGAGAAGCAAAGACAAATTATTATTCAAAACCGAGTATGTGGGACACAAGTATTGTATTGGGTTGTTCATTTAGTATTTAGTATTTATTTTCTTGTGTTGAAGTGAAGAGACAGACTAGTTTTCTGTGTTTGCATGTATGCCAAATCTAAAATTCTAGATTTGAATGTTCTTATAAATGAATTTTTTGATGTAGATAGTTTATTACGCATATATTTTCTAGATTTGATTCTTCTGGTCTTTGCATTTTCCTGTGTATGAAAATTCTAGAATTGTATTTTCCGGTGTTGAGTGTCTACCCGTTATTTGTTTCAAATTTTATGAATGATTTCTTTTTTACTGCATTGGCTTACCTCATTCTGAAGGATTTTATTTGCTATCTTGCTATAAAATTCAAGCAAAAAAGTAACAGTAATTAAAGGTTGTGCGTACACGAGTATAGAATTAAATTTACAAAATACCTTGCAGTATTTTGTTAAATAATTTTACAGTCAATTGGTTAACTGTTTTAAAAAATCTCTCTATAGTCGTCTTCCGATTAATGATTAATGTACATTGTAAATTTCATTTAAAAAATTTTGTACATTAATAAACGTACAAATTGGATTATTAAATCAAAAATTAATTCAAATTGATTCCACAGCATTTTATAACTTGCATACATCGATTTACTAACGATTCATATTTTTCAGTTTGTAATTTTTAATAATACATCCAGAATCGTAAAAATTGTGTAGTGTTGTGCCTTAAGCCCTGTCCACACCTTGATTCTTTGAGGATTCTTTCATGTATCTGATCCTGAAGTAAAATAAATTCTCTAATTTGAAGCCATGAATGAATTACGATTTTCACCGGGATTCTTTTGCTCAGGGTTCAGAGGCATGAAAGAATCCTCAAAGAATCGTTGTGTGAACTGAGCTTTAGTTCTTTGACGAGTGAGACTTTGATAAATGATCTGGACTGGTTCTAGGAAGCGTGAAACTTCTGCGATGAACACATGAAGAAGAAGAAGAAGAAATTATGGAGCGCACAGTCCAAGGCTTCTTTGCCACGCTGTGCTCAGTTTGTTTAATACATTGATGTCATGTTTTTTTGTAATAATTCATCCCAATTCTAACATAATGGACTGAATTTTGTAAAACGGAGATTTTTATCTCTGTCATTTTGTAACTTGATACATAATAAATATTCTATATTCCAATACTTTGTAGATATTAATTCAGAACTTATTGAAACATGAAAAAGCATTTGTGATTTTATATGCCCTTAATTTATTATCAAACAATCAAATAAAAATAGTAGAAGTATTATTGTTATAATGAAATCAATAAATATGGCATTTCCGATTTCCCAACGCCAAACTGAATGTAGTTTTCATATTTCAAGTGATAATTAATTATGTTTGAATTCGATTGAACTATTAGGGGTGGGAGTTACACGGATTACACATAAAGATTTAGACCGTTTTTCCATTCTTATGAAATTTTGCTTGCAGTGTCAGATTTTAAAATACGTTTAAACTTTAAGTTCGATTGGACCGTTAGGGGTGCGAGATTAACGTAATTTAATATTTGCCGGGCAAATTACAAATATTCGTCGAGTATTTTTAAGTACTTAATATTTTATTAGAAATGTATGAAGATAAAAATATATGTGATAAAGGATTGAAACATCGATAACCTGTGACATCCCATGTGCGATTCGTGTGCACAAACAGTCTGAGCTGAACGTGACGTTGCGTAAGAGGAGTCGCGGTATAAATACCAGAGCAAATGCAGAACACTGACAAGATGGCGAGTCTCAAGTTAGCGCTGTTCATTCTCTTCACTCTGACTGCGATGTCCAGCGTGGCAGCCGATACATGCGGCCCCTGCGCGTGCTTCAATAACACAGACCAAGACACTGACGCTCCGGGTTTAAAAGTTGCTTTCTGTAGCGGCCTGACCATGACCACAGTGCCCGTCGACCTGCATGCTGACATCCAAGAGCTCAATGTACAGGGTATGTTACTTTATTTTCATTTGTTATGTAATTCAGTGTTATTTTTAAGTTGATTGGTTTCAGAGGGATCCATATCTACGCTAAGTGATAGCCAGTTTACCTCCTACAGGCGGTTACAACGAATTATACTTTACAGCAATCATATTCAGCAAATTGAGCAAGGATCTTTTAGATATATTATGACAAATTTGACGTATATTGACTTGTCTTCTAATGCAATTTCTGAGTTGCCAACTGAGTGGTTCACATTTTCACCAAACATAATCACAGTGGCACTTTATGACAATATAATTAAACGACTACAATCACATCTGTTTAACAATTTAAAATATTTGAAGCAAGTTTATTTACACAATAATGAAATAAATACAATAGAAGACCACTGCTTTGCTGATGTACCTCAGTTAGAAGAAATACATCTGTCCAACAACAAATTAATAGTTTTAGATATTAAGTTTATAGACAATGCAAGCAGCCTCAAAGTCTTATATCTGGAAGATAACCCTTGGCATTGTGACACGTCTCTGTGTGGAGTGATGGACACTGCAGTGAGCCGTGAACTGTGGAGTGATCAGTCTGCTCCAACCTGCGCAACGCCACAGAACTTGACGGAGAGAGAGTGGTCCAAGCCGCTGGTGAAAGAACTTTGTTCCTGCTTCTGGTGTAACTGTACAAATGCGCCCCTCATCATCTCCAACACAAGCAGCGTGAGTGAAGGACAAGACCTGCAGCTCAGGTGTCAATATTGCAATTTGTCACGCATCGTGTGGACCTACAACGATGTTAAATTGCCATTCAGGTATGTAGAGAAGTCTGAGGAATCACTCACGTCGACACTTACAATAAAAAATATCCTGAGAGAACAACGCGGCTACTACTTATGCAAAATTAGAAGTTGTGAAGACTGCGAAGACGACGGTGTTTATGTCTCGGTCACAGGCAATCCACAAAGCCATGTCGATCTCAAACAAGGTATTTAAGAGCGTTTTGAAATTGAATTTAGCGCCGCCGCTGAATGTGATGTGTTGTGTTTCAGTTGTTGACGTTCCTCCTGAGCCTCAGCCGTCGTGTGACGCACCCCGCATCATCTCTAACACAAGCAGCGTGAGTGAAGGACAAGACCTGCAGCTCAAGTGTCAATATTGCAATTTGTCACGCATCGTGTGGACCTACAACGATGTTACATTGCCATCCAGGTATGAAGAGAAGTCTGAGGAATCACTCACGTCGACACTTACAATAAAAAATATCCTGAGAGAACAACGCGGCTACTACTTATGCAAAATTAGAAGTTGTGAAGACTGCGAAGACGACGGTGTTTATGTCTCGGTCACAGGCAATCCACAAAGCCATGTCGATCTCAAACAAGGTATTTAAGAGCGTTTTGAAATTGAATTTAGCGCCGCCGCTGAATGTGATGTGTTGTGTTTCAGTTGTTGACGTTCCTCCTGAGCCTCAGCCGTCGTGTGACGCACCCCGCATCATCTCTAACACAAGCAGCGTGAGTGAAGGACAAGACCTGCAGCTCAAGTGTCAATATTGCAATTTGTCACGCATCGTGTGGACCTACAACGATGTTACATTGCCATCCAGGTATGAAGAGAAGTCTGAACAATCTCTCACGTCGACACTGACAGTAACAAACGTTGTGCGAGGGCAACAAGGCTACTACTTGTGCAAGATAAGAAGTTGTGAAGACTGTAGAAACGACGGTGTTTATATCTCTGTCACAGACAAACCACAAAGCCATGTCGATCTCAAACAAGGTATTTATGAGCGTTTTGAAGATTGAATTTAGCGCCGCCGCTGAATGTGATGTGTTGTGTTTCAGTTGTTCACGTTCCCGGCGTCAACTCGAGCGAATCTTGTAGTGGAATTCTTCTGCAGACCACCGTTGTTGCGGCCACAGAACTCAACACCACGCTCAGTGAGTCACTCCCTCAGCCAATCACTAACTACAGATTCTAATTTGTATGTTTTCTTTTTCAGATGACAAGAACTGAAGAAAGGTCATTACATGATATTTCTTAATTATATTACGTTATTATTAATGCATACACATTATACTTGGACTACATACATTTATTATAATATAATATTATTTTTATCTATAAGAATAAGTTCCTATTTAAAGAATAAAACATGTGTACTATAATGTATAACATGAACAACATTAAATGTGTGATGTTTGCTACATAATGCCATATATTAATCCCGCAGGGAATAATAGTCATGATTCCGTCCTCTGCACCAATCAGATCATTATTACTTTGCTTGAATTAATTTCTCTGTGCCAATTATTTAAATACAAATTATTAAGATAAAGTACAATAAACAACTCGCTAAAATGGCTATAATTCCCTCAGATGATTGAAACTCGCTCGATTTGTTGTGAACTTCATCTTCAGGAATAAAAGCATCCATTGTAGCGTCGTTGTACAATAAATTTACGGAACTCGTTCAAAAACGGCATCGATTCAAAATCTACATATATTTCCCGGGTGCCGTGTCAACAGCAGAATATTCAAATTCCGAATCATGTTACAGCCTAATATTCATTTTCAGAATATTCAAATTCCGAATTTTTTAGGTTTGCACAGAATTATTCAAATTCCGAAGTATGTCACAGCCGAATCATCATTTTCAGAATATTCATAATCCGAAAATTTTAGGTCTGGCCAAAATTATTAAAATTCCGAAATATGTTACAGCCGAATATTCATTTTCAGAATATTCAAATTCCGAAATATTAAAATTCCGAAACATACTGCAGCCGAATATTAATTTTCAGAATATTCATATTCCGAACATTTTAGGTTTGCACGGAATTATTCAAATTCCGAAACATGTTGAAACCGAATATTCGTTTTCAGAATGTACATATTCCGAAAGTTTTAGGTTTGTAAAAATTTATTCAAATGCTGAATTACTTACGTTTCAGTCGAATATTCAATTTCCAAAAATGCATAATTTTTGTTGTATCTTTTTCTAATTTTAATAAAATCTTATATCAACGTTTTACTGTCTTTTAATCTAAATATCATTAAAATCCTGATTTAGGAAAATTATTTTTCAAATAATTATGTCATTTATATGGTAGAACAAGTGACGTGGGAGCTCCTAACTTAATGAAACCTTTAAAATTATGAATTAAAATAATACTGAAATAATTATTTTGATCTTATTTTATAACAAAATAAAACTGTCATTTTAACAAATGGCACTCTAACGACGAAAAGCAAAACTAATTTCAAACTGCCAGCAAGCGATAAATTGAATATTCGGCATTTGAATAAATTTTTACAAACCTAAAACTTTCGGAATATGTACATTCTAAAAATGAATATTCGGTTTCAACATGTTTCGGAATTTGAATAATTCCGTGCAAACCTAAAACTTTCGGAATATCAATATTCTGATAAATTATATTCAGTTGCAGTATGTTTCGGAATTTTAATATTTCGGAATTTGAATATTCTGAAAATGAATATTCCGCTGTAACATGTTTCGGAATTTCAATAATTCTGGTCAGACCAAAATTTTTCGGTTTATGAATATTCTGAAAATGAATATTCTGCTTTAACATGTTTCGGAATTCGAATAATTCTGTGCAAACCTAAAACTTTCGGAATTTGAATATTCTGAAAATGAATATTCGGCTGTAACAGGATTCGGATTATGAATATTCTGCTGTTGAAAGCATTCCCGGTAGTTGCTATGCTAGTTGATAAAACAGTTTGGTTTGACAATCAAAAATCATTTATAAAATAATTTATTACCGAACTAAACTTTATTACGTGTTTTTAAGCCACTTTAAAACAATTAAATCTCAAAATAAATTTAAAGACGCAGTTATTGTCAAACGGCAAACGTCAAACCAGCCTGTTTTACCGACTTGCATAGCAACGGTCTTAGCAACGAACCAGTTATAGTCGTACCGCCTTTATAAAATCGTGCAATAGTGGACTTCAAATGTACCGTTTGATGCTTGATACACATTGACCATATAGATTTTTGTATTATTATTTACAAGTATGTATTTTAAATCAAATCACCTCGAATTATATACCAAAAGATTGGGAAATAGGGAATGCTTTCAACAGCAGAATATTCATAATCCGAATCATGTTACAGGCGAATATTCATTTTCAGAATATTCATATTCCGAAAGTTTTAGGTTTGCACAGAATTATTCAAATTCCGAAACATGTTAAAGCCGAATATTCATTTTCAGAATATTCATAAACCGAAAAATTGAAGTCTGACCAGAATTATTGAAATTCCGAAACATGTTACAGCGGAATATTCATTTTCAGAATATTCAAATTCCGAAATATTAAAATTCCGAAAGATACTGCAACCGAATATTAATTTTCAAAATATTCATATTCCGAAAGTTTTAGGTTTGCACGGAATTATTCAAATTCCGAAACATGTTGAAACCGAATATTCATTTTCAGAATGTACATATTCCGAAAGTTTTTGGCTGAAACGTAATTCGGCATTTGAATACATTTTTACAAAACTAAAACTTTCGGAATATGTACATTCTGAAAATGAATATTCGGTTTCAACATGTTTCGGAATTTGAATAATTCCATGCAAACCTAAAACTTTCGGAATATGAATATTTTGAAAATTAATATTCGGCTGCAATTTGTTTCGGAATTTTAATATTTCGGAATTTGAATATTCTGAAAATGAATATTCGCCTGGAACATATTTCGGAATTTTAATAATTCTGGCCAGACCTAAAATTTTCGGATTATGAATATTCTGAAAATGATGATTCGGCTGTGACATACTTCGGAATTTAAATAATTCTGTGCAAATCTAAAACATTCGGAATTTGAATATTCTGAAAATGCATATTCGGCTGTAATATGATTCGGAATTAGAATATTCTGCTGTTGACACGGCACCCCTGTCATATTAGATTAAATACCTGCTTTTCTTTGTTGTCATAAAGTCGATATTCTATCCTCCAAAAGGATGCAGCATGAAATCGGTGACCATCACCTATCACGAGCTCCCGTTCTATAACTTTTTCTTAAAAATAATGATTTCGTTATTGATTTTTGATTAAAATAAATTTTTTGAAATACATTTGGCAGCATTGCCATAATCATTAATAGACAGTGTTACCAACTATAGCAAAACAAAATATGTAATTTTTAATTTTTCATCTCACGAAATTGGTCGAAAATTTACAGTTTGATAATAAATGGTTAGCAAATACGTTCGCCGTACTCTATTTGTTCTATTTATTACGTGTTTTATTATATTTATATAAAGACTTTAATTAGAAAACTGTATTCATTATATTTGTTTAAAAGTGTTTAAAAACATCTACTATTATTTAATACGGACTTGTGTATACAATGATCAGTAACTGGATTTAAATGAGCACTTTGTCTATAATGTTTCTTTTGTGGTAACGATAATAACGATAATATTTCCGTCATTATTTAATGTTTAAATAAGTTTCAAATAAAAAGTATAAAAAAACACAGAGGTTAAGTTTGATTTTGACAGTTTAATTTGTAGTTATTTTGATATGAGTGAACTGGTATCACTGGTTGGTGATTTTCAAAAGAGCCAAATATTTGGAACGGATAATTTTTTATTTTAATTATTTCGACTTAACTGTTAATTTTTTTGAAAAACTGTTACAGGTATTTTGTCCAAAAACTCCCGAGTAACGAATTTGACCGCTTTTTGTCAATTTAGTCATTTTGAAAAATTATGCATTTTCAGATGCATTTTATGCAACCAGAGTGCATTCCCGACTTCTCCCGTTATAGATCAGATGTAGACTTTTTTCTATCGTGTTTCTGAACACATTGCACAAACCGCATTCAAATCGGTGCTGTATTTTAAAATTTAGTTATTCGGTCTAAAATAGTACTACTTTTCCTGGTCTATTTAATATATACGCTATATTTATTGAAACTATCAATCAGCAGATTTATTTACAATTTATGATAGATTTACATTTTGAATTACATGCGTTAATAGAAAATCAAAATCATTTATTAAGTATGGATCACATCTGTGTGGCCATTTCAAGATTAGGTTCAACACTCTCTAGATAAAATGCCCTCGATAATGAGGAAAGGCTATAAACAAGTGTTATATCTATTAATTGTATGTAGGTACCTATTTATTATTATATGTAAATAATATTTTATACACGCACATAAATGATATAACTTGAAATTATATTAATTTTTTTCCATTTTATATGAAACAATATTGAATATATAATAAATTACTCATGCTTCGATTTAAAGTGACTGATTGCTGAGTACGCTAAGGCGATCGACTGTGGATCTGACGACTCAGGTTCAAATTCAGCCAGGTATACGCTCGCGTAAATGCACAAACATCTTCCCTGTGTTGTACTCTCTACTAATAACCATGAGTATCCGTGAGTTGACGGCTTGTAACCGCACGCACGGTAAATATACATTTATATCAATGTGAGTCTGCCACATCCAAGATGAGTAATTGTGTTTATTTTGCAAACGGTTATAGGTTGAGCATAACATTAACATTAAATTTAATTGGTGTTTACAAATACAATAATAATTATTATCTTCTATTAGGTAATGCAGTTTATAAATGGATCTAGCTGTCAGTTGTGTTTAATCATTGGTAAAAGATAGATCGTATACTGTTGATAAAGTTAATTATCGTGTTAATTGGTGCATCGGACTTCAGTCCAGTTAGGTATGACACAGTACGATATGTGAGAGCATATTGGGTGTATTATTGCAGGCTTTCGTGGTAGATGAGTTGTGAGTTTAAACTTATCGTTTGCCCATTACTTTACTCTATTGAGCCGTGAAATAACCCACTGTAGTTAGTATATGGATTTCGAGAAATCCTTTGCCTCTGTGGATTCAGAGTGTGGTAATACCGTGGATTTGATATGCTGAGCTCACAGTCTCATAGTTCTTTTTACATATGGTTTAATAGTTTTAGAATTATATTATATAAAGCCCTGTTCGCACGAGGATCTTTGGAGATTCAGAATCCTGGAAAAGAAGAAGTTTTTTTCTTTCTAGTGAGAATTATCTGTTAAATTGCGTTGTCGCTAAAGTAGACCGAATTTAGACTGAATTTAGACCGAATTTAGACTGAATTTAGACCGAATTTAGACTGAATTTCCGACTTAACCCTTATTTTTGCCCTTAGCCCTTTGAGACTTTGGCCATGTATAAAGGGCATTAAAATACACGTGGGATTAACTCACAAAGGGGCCGAAAACTTTCTCAGAATTGCGAAAAAATCAATTCCAAGCGAGTTATGAGGGTTTGAAAATTCTAACAATTTTCCCTTAAAATAAGGGCTTGTTTCATATATTTCAAGGGTTCTTGGTATTGAAATCGGTTAATTTAGGTCCGCTGATTCCAAATATGGCATCAGAATTATATAATTACTTACCGTTCACAAGAAATTACGAAAATTAAAAACTACACTGTGTACAAATTTAATTGATTAAAAATAAGGGTTAATTTATGTAGAAAAGGGTAAATAAACATAGATACACTGTTAAATAGCAATATTTATTCATTTGACTTTTTTCTCCACGGGTCAAATGATGTAGGAATCCATAGTTTCAATAAAAAATATCAACGGGTATTATTTAGACTGAATTTAGACCGAATTTAGACTGAATTTAGACCGAATTTAGACCGAATTTAGACTGAATTTAGACCGAATTTAGACCGAATTTAGACCGAATTTAGACCGAATTTAGACCGAATTTAGACCGAATTTAGACCGAATTTAGACCGAATTTAGACTGAATTTAGACTGAATTTAGACCGAATTTAGACTGAATTAGACCGAATTTAGACTGAATTTAGACCGAATTTAGACCGAATTTAGACCGAATTTAGACCGAATTTAGACTGAATTTAGACCGATTTTAGACCGAATTTAGACTGAATTTAGACCGAATTTAGACCGAATTTAGACCGAATTTAGACCGAATTTAGACTGAATTTAGACCGAATTTAGACCGAATTTAGACCGAATTTAGACTGAATTTAGACCGAATTTAGACTGAATTTATACTGAATTTAGACCGAATTTAGACTGAATTTAGACTGAATTTAGACTGAATTTAGACCGAATTTAGACCGAATTTAGACTGAATTTAGACCGAATTTAGACCGAATTTAGACCGAATTTAGACTGAATTTAGACCGAATTTAGACCGAATTTAGACCGAATTTAGACCGAATTTAGACTGAATTTAGACCGAATTTAGACCGAATTTAGACCAAATTTAGACTGAATTTAGACCGAATTTAGACCGAATTTAGACCGAATTTAGACCGAATTTAGACCGATTTTAGACCGAATTTAGACCGAATTTAGACCGAATTTAGACTGAATTTAGACCGAATTTAGACCGATTTTAGACTGAATTTAGACTGAATTTAGACCGAATTTAGACCGAATTTAGACCGAATTTAGACCGAATTTAGACCGAATTTAGACTGAATTTAGACTGAATTTAGACCGAATTTAGACCGAATTTAGACCGAATTTAGACCGATTTTAGACTGAATTTAGACTGAATTTAGACCGAATTTAGACCGAATTTAGACCGAATTTAGACCGAATTTAGACCGAATTTAGACCGAATTTAGACCGAATTTAGACCGAATTTAGACCGAATTTAGACCGAATTTAGACTGAATTTAGACCGAATTTAGACCGAATTTAGACCGAATTTAGACCGAATTTAGACTGAATTTAGACCGAATTTAGACCGAATTTAGACTGAATTTAGACCGAATTTAGACCGAATTTAGACTGAATTTAGACTGAATTTAGACTGAATTTAGACTGAATTTAGACCGAATTTAGACTGAATTTAGACCGAATTTAGACTGAATTTAGACTGAATTTAGACTGAATTTAGACCGAATTTAGACTGAATTTAGACCGAATTTAGACCGAATTTAGACCGAATTTAGACCGAATTTAGACCGAATTTAGACTGAATTTAGACTGAATTTAGACCGAATTTAGACCGATTTTAGACCGAATTTAGACCGAATTTAGACCGAATTTAGACCGAGTTTAGACTGAATTTAGACCGAATTTAGACTGAATTTAGACCGAATTTAGACCGAATTTAGACTGAATTTAGACCGAATTTAGACCGAATTTAGACTGAATTTAGACTGAATTTAGACCGAATTTAGACTGAATTTAGACCGAATTTAGACCGAATTTAGACCGAATTTAGACCGAATTTAGACCGAATTTAGACCGAATTTAGACCGAATTTAGACCGAATTTAGACTGAATTTAGACCGAATTTAGACCGAATTTAGACCGAATTTAGACTGAATTTAGACTGAATTTAGACCGAATTTAGACCGAATTTAGACCGAATTTAGACCGAATTTAGACCGAATTTAGACCGAATTTAGACCGAATTTAGACTGAATTTAGACCGAATTTAGACCGAATTTAGACCGAATTTAGACTGAATTTAGACTGAATTTAGACCGAATTTAGACCGAATTTAGACCGAATTTAGACCGAATTTAGACTGAATTTAGACCGAATTTAGACCGAATTTAGACTGAATTTAGACCGAATTTAGACCGAATTTAGACTGAATTTAGACTGAATTTAGACTGAATTTAGACTGAATTTAGACTGAATTTAGACTGAATTTAGACCGAATTTAGACTGAATTTAGACTGAATTTAGACTGAATTTAGACCGAATTTAGACTGAATTTAGACCGAATTTAGACCGAATTTAGACCGAATTTAGACCGAATTTAGACCGAATTTAGACTGAATTTAGACTGAATTTAGACCGAATTTAGACCGATTTTAGACCGAATTTAGACCGAATTTAGACCAAATTTAGACCGAATTTAGACCGAATTTAGACTGAATTTAGACCGATTTTAGACCGAATTTAGACTGAATTTAGACCGAATTTAGACCGAATTTAGACTGAATTTAGACTGAATTTAGACTGAATTTAGACTGAATTTAGACCGAATTTAGACCGAATTTAGACCGAATTTAGACTGAATTTAGACCGAATTTAGACTGAATTTAGACCGAATTTAGACCGAATTTAGACCGAATTTAGACTGAATTTAGACTGAATTTAGACTGAATTTAGACCGAATTTAGACTGAATTTAGACCGAATTTAGACCGAATTTAGACCGAATTTAGACCGAATTTAGACTGAATTTAGACTGAATTTAGACCGAATTTAGACCGAATTTAGACCGAATTTAGACCGAATTTAGACCGAATTTAGACCGAATTTAGACCGAATTTAGACCGATTTTAGACTGAATTTAGACTGAATTTAGACCGAATTTAGACCGAATTTAGACCGAATTTAGACTGAATTTAGACCGAATTTAGACCGAATTTAGACTGAATTTAGACCGAATTTAGACCGAATTTAGACCGAATTTAGACCGAATTTAGACCGAATTTAGACTGAATTTAGACCGAATTTAGACCGAATTTAGACCGAATTTAGACCGAATTTAGACCGAATTTAGACCGATTTTAGACTGAATTTAGACTGAATTTAGACCGAATTTAGACCGAATTTAGACCGAATTTAGACCGAATTTAGACTGAATTTAGACTGAATTTAGACCGAATTTAGACCGAATTTAGACCGAATTTAGACCGATTTTAGACTGAATTTAGACTGAATTTAGACCGAATTTAGACCGAATTTAGACCGAATTTAGACCGAATTTAGACTGAATTTAGACTGAATTTAGACCGAATTTAGACTGAATTTAGACCGAATTTAGACCTAATTTAGACCGAATTTAGACCGAATTTAGACTGAATTTAGACCGAATTTAGACCGAATTTAGGCCGAATTTAGACCGAATTTAGACCGAATTTAGACTGAATTTAGACCGAATTTAGACCGAATTTAGACCGAATTTAGACCGAATTTAGACTGAATTTAGACCGAATTTAGACCGAATTTAGACCGAATTTAGACTGAATTTAGACTGAATTTAGACCGAATTTAGACCGAATTTAGACCGAATTTAGACCGATTTTAGACTGAATTTAGACCGAATTTAGACCGAATTTAGACTGAATTTAGACCGAATTTAGACCGAATTTAGACCGAATTTAGACTGAATTTAGACCGAATTTAGACCGAATTTAGACCGAATTTAGACCGAATTTAGACCGAATTTAGACCGAATTTAGACCGAATTTAGACCGAATTTAGACTGAATTTAGACCGAATTTAGACCGAATTTAGACCGAATTTAGACTGAATTTAGACCGAATTTAGACTGAATTTAGACTGAATTTAGACTGAATTTAGACTGAATTTAGACTGAATTTAGACCGAATTTAGACCGAATTTAGACCGAATTTAGACCGAATTTAGACTGAATTTAGACTGAATTTAGACCGAATTTAGGCCGAATTTAGACCGAATTTAGACCGAATTTAGACTGAATTTAGACCGAATTTAGACCGAATTTAGACCGAATTTAGACCGAATTTAGACCGAATTTAGACCGAATTTAGACCGAATTTAGACCGAATTTAGACCGAATTTAGACCGAATTTAGACCGAATTTAGACCGAATTTAGACCGAATTTAAACCGAATTTAGACTGAATTTAGACCGAATTTAGACCGAATTTAGACCTAATTTAGACCGAATTTAGACCGAATTTAGACCGAATTTAGACCGAATTTAGACCGAATTTAGACTGAATTTAGACCGAATTTAGACTGAATTTAGACCGAATTTAGACCGAATTTAGACCTAATTTAGACCGAATTTAGACCGAATTTAGACCGAATTTAGACCGAATTTAGACTGAATTTAGACCGAATTTAGACTGAATTTAGACTGAATTTAGACCGAATTTAGACCGAATTTAGACCGAATTTAGACCGAATTTAGACTGAATTTAGACCGAATTTAGACCGAATTTAGACCGAATTTAGACCGAATTTAGACCGAATTTAGACCGAATTTAGACCGATTTTAGACTGAATTTAGACTGAATTTAGACCGAATTTAGACCGAATTTAGACCGAATTTAGACTGAATTTAGACCGAATTTAGACTGAATTTAGACTGAATTTAGACCGAATTTAGACCGAATTTAGACCGAATTTAGACCGAATTTAGACCGAATTTAGACCGAATTTAGACCGAATTTAGACCGAATTTAGACCGAATTTAGACCTAATTTAGACCGAATTTAGACCGAATTTAGACCGAATTTAGACCAAATTTAGACTGAATTTAGACCGAATTTAGACTGAATTTAGACTGAATTTAGACCGAATTTAGACCGAATTTAGACCGAATTTAGACCGAATTTAGACTGAATTTAGACTGAATTTAGACTGAATTTAGACCGAATTTAGACCGAATTTAGACCGAATTTAGACCGAATTTAGACTGAATTTAGACTGAATTTAGACCGAATTTAGACCGAATTTAGACCGAATTTAGACCGAATTTAGACCGAATTTAGACCGAATTTAGACTGAATTTAGACCGAATTTAGACCGAATTTAGACCGAATTTAGACCGAATTTAGACCGAATTTAGACTGAATTTAGACCGAATTTAGACTGAATTTAGACCGAATTTAGACCGAATTTAGACCGAATTTAGACCGAATTTAGACCGAATTTAGACCGAATTTAGACCGATTTTAGACTGAATTTAGACTGAATTTAGACCGAATTTAGACCGAATTTAGACCGAATTTAGACCGAATTTAGACCGAATTTAGACCGAATTTAGACCGAATTTAGACCGAATTTAGACCGAATTTAGACCGAATTTAGACTGAATTTAGACTGAATTTAGACCGAATTTAGACCGAATTTAGACCGAATTTAGACCGAATTTAGACCGAATTTAGACCGAATTTAGACCGAATTTAGACCGAATTTAGACCGAATTTAGACCGAATTTAGACTGAATTTAGACCGAATTTAGACCGAATTTAGACCGAATTTAGACCGAATTTAGACCGAATTTAGACTGAATTTAGACCGAATTTAGACCGAATTTAGACTGAATTTATACTGAATTCAGACCGAATTTAGACCGAATTTAGACTGAATTTAGACCGAATTTAGACCGAATTTAGACCGAATTTAGACTGAATTTAGACCGAATTTAGACCGAATTTAGACCAAATTTAGACTGAATTTAGACCGAATTTAGACCGAATTTAGACTGAATTTAGACCGAATTTAGACTGAATTTAGACCGAATTTAGACCGAATTTAGACCGAATTTAGACCGAATTTAGACCGAATTTAGACCGAATTTAGACCGAATTTAGACCGAATTTAGACCGAATTTAGACCGAATTTAGACCGAATTTAGACCGAATTTAGACCGAATTTAGACTGAATTTAGATCGAATTTAGACCGAATTTAGACCGAATTTAGACCGAATTTAGACTGAATTTAGACCGAATTTAGACCGAATTTAGACCGAATTTAGACCAAATTTAGACCGAATTTAGACCGAATTTAGACTGAATTTAGACCGATTTTAGACCGAATTTAGACTGAATTTAGACCGAATTTAGACCGAATTTAGACTGAATTTAGACTGAATTTAGACTGAACTTAGACTGAATTTAGACCGAATTTAGACTGAATTTAGACCGAATTTAGACTGAATTTAGACTGAATTTAGACTGAATTTAGACCGAATTTAGACTGAATTTAGACCGAATTTAGACCGAATTTAGACCGAATTTAGACCGAATTTAGACCGAATTTAGACTGAATTTAGACTGAATTTAGACCGAATTTAGACCGAATTTAGACCGAATTTAGACCGAATTTAGACCGAATTTAGACTGAATTTAGACCGAATTTACACATTTCACACATTTCACACATTTCACACATTTCACACATTTCACACATTTCACACATTTCACACATTTCACACATTTCACACATTTCACACATTTTACACATTTCACACATTTCACACATTTCACACATTTCACACATTTACACATTTCACACATTTCACACATTTCACACATTTCACACATTTCACACATTTCACACATTTCACACATTTCACACATTTCACACATTTCACACATTTCACACATTTCACACATTTCACACATTTCACACATTTCACACATTTCACACATTTCACACATTTCACACATTTCACACATTTCACACATTTCACACATTTCACACATTTCACACATTTCACACATTTCACACATTTCACACATTTCACACATTTCACACATTTCACACATTTCACACATTTCACACATTTCACACATTTCACACATTTCACACATTTCACACATTTCACAACATTTCACACATTTCACACATTTCACACATTTCACACATTTCACACATTTCACACATTTCACACATTTCACACATTTCACACATTTCACACATTTCACACATTTCACACATTTCACACATTTCACACATTTCACACATTTCACACATTTCACACATTTCACACATTTCACACATTTCACACATTTCACACATTTCACACATTTCACACATTTCACACATTTCACACATTTCACACATTTCACACATTTCACACATTTCACACATTTCACACATTTCACACATTTCACACATTTCACACATTTCACACATTTCACACATTTCACACATTTCACACATTTCACACATTTCACACATTTCACACATTTCACACATTTCACACATTTCACACATTTCACACATTTCACACATTTCACACATTTCACACATTTCACACATTTCACACATTTCACACATTTCACACATTTCACACATTTCACACATTTCACACATTTCACACATTTCACACATTTCACACATTTCACACATTTCACACATTTCACACATTTCACACATTTCACACATTTCACACATTTCACACATTTCACACATTTCACACATTTCACACATTTCACACATTTCACACATTTCACACATTTCACACATTTCACACATTTCACACATTTCACACATTTCACACATTTCACACATTTCACACATTTCACACATTTCACACATTTCACACATTTCACACATTTCACACATTTCACACATTTCACACATTTCACACATTTCACACATTTCACACATTTCACACATTTCACACATTTCACACATTTCACACATTTCACACATTTCACACATTTCACACATTTCACACATTTCACACATTTCACACATTTCACACATTTCACACATTTCACACATTTCACACATTTCACACATTTCACACATTTCACACATTTCACACATTTCACACATTTCACACATTTCACACATTTCACACATTTCACACATTTCACACATTTCACACATTTCACACATTTCACACATTTCACACATTTCACACATTTCACACATTTCACACATTTCACACATTTCACACATTTCACACATTTCACACATTTCACACATTTCACACATTTCACACATTTCACACATTTCACACATTTCACACATTTCACACATTTCACACATTTCACACATTTCACACATTTCACACATTTCACACATTTCACACATTTCACACATTTCACACATTTCACACATTTCACACATTTCACACATTTCACACATTTCACACATTTCACACATTTCACACATTTCACACATTTCACACATTTCACACATTTCACACATTTCACACATTTCACACATTTCACACATTTCACACATTTCACACATTTCACACATTTCACACATTTCACACATTTCACACATTTCACACATTTCACACATTTCACACATTTCACACATTTCACACATTTCACACATTTCACACATTTCACACATTTCACACATTTCACACATTTCACACATTTCACACATTTCACACATTTCACACATTTCACACATTTCACACATTTCACACATTTCACACATTTCACACATTTCACACATTTCACACATTTCACACATTTCACACATTTCACACATTTCACACATTTCACACATTTCACACATTTCACACATTTCACACATTTCACACATTTCACACATTTCACACATTTCACACATTTCACACATTTCACACATTTCACACATTTCACACATTTCACACATTTCACACATTTCACACATTTCACACATTTCACACATTTCACACATTTCACACATTTCACACATTTCACACATTTCACACATTTCACACATTTCACACATTTCACACATTTCACACATTTCACACATTTCACACATTTCACACATTTCACACATTTCACACATTTCACACATTTCACACATTTCACACATTTCACACATTTCACACATTTCACACATTTCACACATTTCACACATTTCACACATTTCACACATTTCACACATTTCACACATTTCACACATTTCACACATTTCACACATTTCACACATTTCACACATTTCACACATTTCACACATTTCACACATTTCACACATTTCACACATTTCACACATTTCACACATTTCACACATTTCACACATTTCACACATTTCACACATTTCACACATTTCACACATTTCACACATTTCACACATTTCACACATTTCACACATTTCACACATTTCACACATTTCACACATTTCACACATTTCACACATTTCACACATTTCACACATTTCACACATTTCACACATTTCACACATTTCACACATTTCACACATTTCACACATTTCACACATTTCACACATTTCACACATTTCACACATTTCACACATTTCACACATTTCACACATTTCACACATTTCACACATTTCACACATTTCACACATTTCACACATTTCACACATTTCACACATTTCACACATTTCACACATTTCACACATTTCACACATTTCACACATTTCACACATTTCACACATTTCACACATTTCACACATTTCACACATTTCACACATTTCACACATTTCACACATTTCACACATTTCACACATTTCACACATTTCACACATTTCACACATTTCACACATTTCACACATTTCACACATTTCACACATTTCACACATTTCACACATTTCACACATTTCACACATTTCACACATTTCACACATTTCACACATTTCACACATTTCACACATTTCACACATTTCACACATTTCACACATTTCACACATTTCACACATTTCACACATTTCACACATTTCACACATTTCACACATTTCACACATTTCACACATTTCACACATTTCACACATTTCACACATTTCACACATTTCACACATTTCACACATTTCACACATTTCACACATTTCACACATTTCACACATTTCACACATTTCACACATTTCACACATTTCACACATTTCACACATTTCACACATTTCACACATTTCACACATTTCACACATTTCACACATTTCACACATTTCACACATTTCACACATTTCACACATTTCACACATTTCACACATTTCACACATTTCACACATTTCACACATTTCACACATTTCACACATTTCACACATTTCACACATTTCACACATTTCACACATTTCACACATTTCACACATTTCACACATTTCACACATTTCACACATTTCACACATTTCACACATTTCACACATTTCACACATTTCACACATTTCACACATTTCACACATTTCACACATTTCACACATTTCACACATTTCACACATTTCACACATTTCACACATTTCACACATTTCACACATTTCACACATTTCACACATTTCACACATTTCACACATTTCACACATTTCACACATTTCACACATTTCACACATTTCACACATTTCACACATTTCACACATTTCACACATTTCACACATTTCACACATTTCACACATTTCACACATTTCACACATTTCACACATTTCACACATTTCACACATTTCACACATTTCACACATTTCACACATTTCACACATTTCACACATTTCACACATTTCACACATTTCACACATTTCACACATTTCACACATTTCACACATTTCACACATTTCACACATTTCACACATTTCACACATTTCACACATTTCACACATTTCACACATTTCACACATTTCACACATTTCACACATTTCACACATTTCACACATTTCACACATTTCACACATTTCACACATTTCACACATTTCACACATTTCACACATTTCACACATTTCACACATTTCACACATTTCACACATTTCACACATTTCACACATTTCACACATTTCACACATTTCACACATTTCACACATTTCACACATTTCACACATTTCACACATTTCACACATTTCACACATTTCACACATTTCACACATTTCACACATTTCACACATTTCACACATTTCACACATTTCACACATTTCACACATTTCACACATTTCACACATTTCACACATTTCACACATTTCACACATTTCACACATTTCACACATTTCACACATTTCACACATTTCACACATTTCACACATTTCACACATTTCACACATTTCACACATTTCACACATTTCACACATTTCACACATTTCACACATTTCACACATTTCACACATTTCACACATTTCACACATTTCACACATTTCACACATTTCACACATTTCACACATTTCACACATTTCACACATTTCACACATTTCACACATTTCACACATTTCACACATTTCACACATTTCACACATTTCACACATTTCACACATTTCACACATTTCACACATTTCACACATTTCACACATTTCACACATTTCACACATTTCACACATTTCACACATTTCACACATTTCACACATTTCACACATTTCACACATTTCACACATTTCACACATTTCACACATTTCACACATTTCACACATTTCACACATTTCACACATTTCACACATTTCACACATTTCACACATTTCACACATTTCACACATTTCACACATTTCACACATTTCACACATTTCACACATTTCACACATTTCACACATTTCACACATTTCACACATTTCACACATTTCACACATTTCACACATTTCACACATTTCACACATTTCACACATTTCACACATTTCACACATTTCACACATTTCACACATTTCACACATTTCACACATTTCACACATTTCACACATTTCACACATTTCACACATTTCACACATTTCACACATTTCACACATTTCACACATTTCACACATTTCACACATTTCACACATTTCACACATTTCACACATTTCACACATTTCACACATTTCACACATTTCACACATTTCACACATTTCACACATTTCACACATTTCACACATTTCACACATTTCACACATTTCACACATTTCACACATTTCACACATTTCACACATTTCACACATTTCACACATTTCACACATTTCACACATTTCACACATTTCACACATTTCACACATTTCACACATTTCACACATTTCACACATTTCACACATTTCACACATTTCACACATTTCACACATTTCACACATTTCACACATTTCACACATTTCACACATTTCACACATTTCACACATTTCACACATTTCACACATTTCACACATTTCACACATTTCACACATTTCACACATTTCACACATTTCACACATTTCACACATTTCACACATTTCACACATTTCACACATTTCACACATTTCACACATTTCACACATTTCACACATTTCACACATTTCACACATTTCACACATTTCACACATTTCACACATTTCACACATTTCACACATTTCACACATTTCACACATTTCACACATTTCACACATTTCACACATTTCACACATTTCACACATTTCACACATTTCACACATTTCACACATTTCACACATTTCACACATTTCACACATTTCACACATTTCACACATTTCACACATTTCACACATTTCACACATTTCACACATTTCACACATTTCACACATTTCACACATTTCACACATTTCACACATTTCACACATTTCACACATTTCACACATTTCACACATTTCACACATTTCACACATTTCACACATTTCACACATTTCACACATTTCACACATTTCACACATTTCACACATTTCACACATTTCACACATTTCACACATTTCACACATTTCACACATTTCACACATTTCACACATTTCACACATTTCACACATTTCACACATTTCACACATTTCACACATTTCACACATTTCACACATTTCACACATTTCACACATTTCACACATTTCACACATTTCACACATTTCACACATTTCACACATTTCACACATTTCACACATTTCACACATTTCACACATTTCACACATTTCACACATTTCACACATTTCACACATTTCACACATTTCACACATTTCACACATTTCACACATTTCACACATTTCACACATTTCACACATTTCACACATTTCACACATTTCACACATTTCACACATTTCACACATTTCACACATTTCACACATTTCACACATTTCACACATTTCACACATTTCACACATTTCACACATTTCACACATTTCACACATTTCACACATTTCACATTTCACACATTTCACACATTTCACACATTTCACACATTTCACACATTTCACACATTTCACACATTTCACACATTTCACACATTTCACACATTTCACACATTTCACACATTTCACACATTTCACACATTTCACACATTTCACACATTTCACACATTTCACACATTTCACACATTTCACACATTTCACACATTTCACACATTTCACACATTTCACACATTTCACACATTTCACACATTTCACACATTTCACACATTTCACACATTTCACACATTTCACACATTTCACACATTTCACACATTTCACACATTTCACACATTTCACACATTTCACACATTTCACACATTTCACACATTTCACACATTTCACACATTTCACACATTTCACACATTTCACACATTTCACACATTTCACACATTTCACACATTTCACACATTTCACACATTTCACACATTTCACACATTTCACACATTTCACACATTTCACACATTTCACACATTTCACACATTTCACACATTTCACACATTTCACACATTTCACACATTTCACACATTTCACACATTTCACACATTTCACACATTTCACACATTTCACACATTTCACACATTTCACACATTTCACACATTTCACACATTTCACACATTTCACACATTTCACACATTTCACACATTTCACACATTTCACACATTTCACACATTTCACACATTTCACACATTTCACACATTTCACACATTTCACACATTTCACACATTTCACACATTTCACACATTTCACACATTTCACACATTTCACACATTTCACACATTTCACACATTTCACACATTTCACACATTTCACACATTTCACACATTTCACACATTTCACACATTTCACACATTTCACACATTTCACACATTTCACACATTTCACACATTTCACACATTTCACACATTTCACACATTTCACACATTTCACACATTTCACACATTTCACACATTTCACACATTTCACACATTTCACACATTTCACACATTTCACACATTTCACACATTTCACACATTTCACACATTTCACACATTTCACACATTTCACACATTTCACACATTTCACACATTTCACACATTTCACACATTTCACACATTTCACACATTTCACACATTTCACACATTTCACACATTTCACACATTTCACACATTTCACACATTTCACACATTTCACACATTTCACACATTTCACACATTTCACACATTTCACACATTTCACACATTTCACACATTTCACACATTTCACACATTTCACACATTTCACACATTTCACACATTTCACACATTTCACACATTTCACACATTTCACACATTTCACACATTTCACACATTTCACACATTTCACACATTTCACACATTTCACACATTTCACACATTTCACACATTTCACACATTTCACACATTTCACACATTTCACACATTTCACACATTTCACACATTTCACACATTTCACACATTTCACACATTTCACACATTTCACACATTTCACACATTTCACACATTTCACACATTTCACACATTTCACACATTTCACACATTTCACACATTTCACACATTTCACACATTTCACACATTTCACACATTTCACACATTTCACACATTTCACACATTTCACACATTTCACACATTTCACACATTTCACACATTTCACACATTTCACACATTTCACACATTTCACACATTTCACACATTTCACACATTTCACACATTTCACACATTTCACACATTTCACACATTTCACACATTTCACACATTTCACACATTTCACACATTTCACACATTTCACACATTTCACACATTTCACACATTTCACACATTTCACACATTTCACACATTTCACACATTTCACACATTTCACACATTTCACACATTTCACACATTTCACACATTTCACACATTTCACACATTTCACACATTTCACACATTTCACACATTTCACACATTTCACACATTTCACACATTTCACACATTTCACACATTTCACACATTTCACACATTTCACACATTTCACACATTTCACACATTTCACACATTTCACACATTTCACACATTTCACACATTTCACACATTTCACACATTTCACACATTTCACACATTTCACACATTTCACACATTTCACACATTTCACACATTTCACACATTTCACACATTTCACACATTTCACACATTTCACACATTTCACACATTTCACACATTTCACACATTTCACACATTTCACACATTTCACACATTTCACACATTTCACACATTTCACACATTTCACACATTTCACACATTTCACACATTTCACACATTTCACACATTTCACACATTTCACACATTTCACACATTTCACACATTTCACACATTTCACACATTTCACACATTTCACACATTTCACACATTTCACACATTTCACACATTTCACACATTTCACACATTTCACACATTTCACACATTTCACACATTTCACACATTTCACACATTTCACACATTTCACACATTTCACACATTTCACACATTTCACACATTTCACACATTTCACACATTTCACACATTTCACACATTTCACACATTTCACACATTTCACACATTTCACACATTTCACACATTTCACACATTTCACACATTTCACACATTTCACACATTTCACACATTTCACACATTTCACACATTTCACACATTTCACACATTTCACACATTTCACACATTTCACACATTTCACACATTTCACACATTTCACACATTTCACACATTTCACACATTTCACACATTTCACACATTTCACACATTTCACACATTTCACACATTTCACACATTTCACACATTTCACACATTTCACACATTTCACACATTTCACACATTTCACACATTTCACACATTTCACACATTTCACACATTTCACACATTTCACACATTTCACACATTTCACACATTTCACACATTTCACACATTTCACACATTTCACACATTTCACACATTTCACACATTTCACACATTTCACACATTTCACACATTTCACACATTTCACACATTTCACACATTTCACACATTTCACACATTTCACACATTTCACACATTTCACACATTTCACACATTTCACACATTTCACACATTTCACACATTTCACACATTTCACACATTTCACACATTTCACACATTTCACACATTTCACACATTTCACACATTTCACACATTTCACACATTTCACACATTTCACACATTTCACACATTTCACACATTTCACACATTTCACACATTTCACACATTTCACACATTTCACACATTTCACACATTTCACACATTTCACACATTTCACACATTTCACACATTTCACACATTTCACACATTTCACACATTTCACACATTTCACACATTTCACACATTTCACACATTTCACACATTTCACACATTTCACACATTTCACACATTTCACACATTTCACACATTTCACACATTTCACACATTTCACACATTTCACACATTTCACACATTTCACACATTTCACACATTTCACACATTTCACACATTTCACACATTTCACACATTTCACACATTTCACACATTTCACACATTTCACACATTTCACACATTTCACACATTTCACACATTTCACACATTTCACACATTTCACACATTTCACACATTTCACACATTTCACACATTTCACACATTTCACACATTTCACACATTTCACACATTTCACACATTTCACACATTTCACACATTTCACACATTTCACACATTTCACACATTTCACACATTTCACACATTTCACACATTTCACACATTTCACACATTTCACACATTTCACACATTTCACACATTTCACACATTTCACACATTTCACACATTTCACACATTTCACACATTTCACACATTTCACACATTTCACACATTTCACACATTTCACACATTTCACACATTTCACACATTTCACACATTTCACACATTTCACACATTTCACACATTTCACACATTTCACACATTTCACACATTTCACACATTTCACACATTTCACACATTTCACACATTTCACACATTTCACACATTTCACACATTTCACACATTTCACACATTTCACACATTTCACACATTTCACACATTTCACACATTTCACACATTTCACACATTTCACACATTTCACACATTTCACACATTTCACACATTTCACACATTTTACACATTTCACACATTTCACACATTTCACACATTTTACACATTTCACACATTTCACACATTTCACACATTTCACACATTTCACACATTTCACACATTTCACACATTTCACACATTTCACACATTTCACACATTTCACACATTTCACACATTTCACACATTTCACACATTTCACACATTTCACACATTTCACACATTTCACACATTTCACACATTTCACACATTTCACACATTTCACACATTTCACACATTTCACACATTTCACACATTTCACACATTTCACACATTTCACACATTTCACACATTTCACACATTTCACACATTTCACACATTTCACACATTTCACACATTTCACACATTTCACACATTTCACACATTTCACACATTTCACACATTTCACACATTTCACACATTTCACACATTTCACACATTTCACACATTTCACACATTTCACACATTTCACACATTTCACACATTTCACACATTTCACACATTTCACACATTTCACACATTTCACACATTTCACACATTTCACACATTTCACACATTTCACACATTTCACACATTTCACACATTTCACACATTTCACACATTTCACACATTTCACACATTTCACACATTTCCACATTTCACACATTTCACACATTTCACACATTTCACACATTTCACACATTTCACACATTTCACACATTTCACACATTTCACACATTTCACACATTTCACACATTTCACACATTTACACATTTCACACATTTCACACATTTCACACATTTCACACATTTCACACATTTCACACATTTCACACATTTCACACATTTCACACATTTCACACATTTCACACATTTCACACATTTCACACATTTCACACATTTCACACATTTCACACATTTCACACATTTCACACATTTCACACATTTCACACATTTCACACATTTCACACATTTCACACATTTCACACATTTCACACATTTCACACATTTCACACATTTCACACATTTCACACATTTCACACATTTCACACATTTCACACATTTCACACATTTCACACATTTCACACATTTCACACATTTACACATTTCACACATTTCACACATTTCACACATTTCACACATTTCACACATTTCACACATTTCACACATTTCACACATTTCACACATTTCACACATTTCACACATTTCACACATTTCACACATTTTACACATTTCACACATTTCACACATTTCACACATTTCACACATTTCACACATTTCACACATTTACACATTTCACACATTTCACACATTTACACATTTCACACATTTCACACATTTCACACATTTCACACATTTCACACATTTCACACATTTCACACATTTCACACATTTCACACATTTCACACATTTCACACATTTTACACATTTCACACATTTCACACATTTCACACATTTTACACATTTCACACATTTCACACATTTCACACATTTCACACATTTCACACATTTCACACATTTCACCATTTCACACATTTCACACATTTCACACATTTCACACATTTCACACATTTTACACATTTCACACATTTCACACATTTCACACATTTCACACATTTTACACATTTCACACATTTCACACATTTCACACATTTCACACATTTCACACATTTTACACATTTCACACATTTCACACATTTCACACATTTTACACATTTTACACATTTCACACATTTCACACATTTCACACATTTCACACATTTCACACATTTCACACATTTCACACATTTCACACATTTCACACATTTCACACATTTTACACATTTTACACATTGTGAAATGTGTAAAATGTGTGAAATGTGTGAAATGTGTGAAATGTGTGAAATGTGTGAAATGTGTGAAATGTGTGAAATGTGTGAAATGTGTGAAATGTGTAAAATGTGTGAAATGTGTGAAATGTGTGAAATGTGTGAAATGTGTGAAATGTGTAAAATGTGTGAAATGTGTGAAATGTGTGAAATGTGTGAAATGTGTGAAATGTGTGAAATGTGTAAAATGTGTGAAATGTGTGAAATGTGTGAAATGTGTGAAATGTGTGAAATGTGTGAAATGTGTGAAATGTGTAAAATGTGTGAAATGTGTGAAATGTGTGAAATGTGTGAAATGTGTGAAATGTGTAAAATGTGTGAAATGTGTGAAATGTGTGAAATGTGTGAAATGTGTGAAATGTGTGAAATGTGTGAAATGTGTGAAATGTGTGAAATGTGTGAAATGTGTGAAATGTGTGAAATGTGTGAAATGTGTGAAATGTGTAAAATGTGTGAAATGTGTGAAATGTGTGAAATGTGTGAAATGTGTGAAATGTGTGAAATGTGTGAAATGTGTGAAATGTGTGAAATGTGTGAAATGTGTGAAATGTGTGAAATGTGTGAAATGTGTGAAATGTGTGAAATGTGTGAAATGTGTAAAATGTGTGAAATGTGTGAAATGTGTGAAATGTGTGAAATGTGTGAAATGTGTAAATGTGTGAAATGTGTGAAATGTGTGAAATGTGTGAAATGTGTGAAATGTGTGAAATGTGTGAAATGTGTAAAATGTGTGAAATGTGTGAAATGTGTGAAATGTGTGAAATGTGTGAAATGTGTGAAATGTGTGAAATGTGTGAAATGTGTGAAATGTGTGAAATGTGTGAAATGTGTGAAATGTGTGAAATGTGTGAAATGTGTGAAATGTGTGAAATGTGTGAAATGTGTGAAATGTGTGAAATGTGTGAAATGTGTGAAATGTGTGAAATGTGTGAAATGTGTAAAATGTGTGAAATGTGTGAAATGTGTGAAATGTGTGAAATGTGTGAAATGTGTAAAATGTGTGAAATGTGTGAAATGTGTGAAATGTGTGAAATGTGTGAAATGTGTGAAATGTGTAAAATGTGTGAAATGTGTGAAATGTGTGAAATGTGTAAAATGTGTGAAATGTGTGAAATGTGTGAAATGTGTGAAATGTGTGAAATGTGTAAAATGTGTGAAATGTGTGAAATGTGTAAAATGTGTGAAATGTGTGAAATGTGTAAAATGTGTGAAATGTGTGAAATGTGTGAAATGTGTGAAATGTGTGAAATGTGTGAAATGTGTGAAATGTGTGAAATGTGTGAAATGTGTGAAATGTGTGAAATGTGTGAAATGTGTAAATGTGTGAAATGTGTGAAATGTGTGAAATGTGTGAAATGTGTGAAATGTGAATGTGTGAAATGTGTGAAATGTGTGAAATGTGTGAAATGTGTGAAATGTGTGAAATGTGTGAAATGTGTAAATGTGTGAAATGTGTGAAATGTGTGAAATGTGTGAAATGTGTGAAATGTGTGAAATGTGTGAAATGTGTGAAATGTGTGAAATGTGTGAAATGTGTGAAATGTGTGAAATGTGTGAAATGTGTGAAATGTGTAAAATGTGTGAAATGTGTGAAATGTGTGAAATGTGTGAAATGTGTGAAATGTGTAAAATGTGTGAAATGTGTGAAATGTGTGAAATGTGTGAAATGTGTAAAATGTGTGAAATGTGTGAAATGTGTGAAATGTGTGAAATGTGTGAAATGTGTGAAATGTGTGAAATGTGTGAAATGTGTGAAATGTGTGAAATGTGTGAAATGTGTGAAATGTGTGAAATGTGTAAATGTGTGAAATGTGTGAAATGTGTGAAATGTGTGAAATGTGTGAAATGTGTGAAATGTGTGAAATGTGTAAAATGTGTGAAATGTGTGAAATGTGTGAAATGTGTGAAATGTGTGAAATGTGTGAAATGTGTGAAATGTGTGAAATGTGTGAAATGTGTAAAATGTGTGAAATGTGTGAAATGTGTGAAATGTGTGAAATGTGTGAAATGTGTGAAATGTGTGAAATGTGTGAAATGTGTGAAATGTGTGAAATGTGTGAAATGTGTGAAATGTGTGAAATGTGTGAAATGTGTGAAATGTGTAAAATGTGTGAAATGTGTGAAATGTGTGAAATGTGTGAAATGTGTGAAATGTGTAAAATGTGTGAAATGTGTGAAATGTGTGAAATGTGTGAAATGTGTGAAATGTGTAAAATGTGTGAAATGTGTGAAATGTGTGAAATGTGTGAAATGTGTGAAATGTGTGAAATGTGTGAAATGTGTAAAATGTGTGAAATGTGTGAAATGTGTGAAATGTGTGAAATGTGTAAAATGTGTGAAATGTGTGAAATGTGTGAAATGTGTGAAATGTGTGAAATGTGTGAAATGTGTGAAATGTGTGAAATGTGTGAAATGTGTGAAATGTGTGAAATTCGGTCTAAATTCGGTCTAAATTCGGTCTAAATTCGGTCTAAATTCGGTCTAAATTCAGTCTAAATTCGGTCTAAATTCAGTCTAAATTCGGTCTAAATTCGGTCTAAATTCGGTCTAAATTCGGTCTAAATTCGGTCTAAATTCAGTCTAAATTCGGTCTAAATTCGGTCTAAATTCAGTCTAAATTCGGTCTAAATTCGGTCTAAATTCGGTCTAAATTCGGTCTAAATTCGGTCTAAATTCAGTCTAAATTCGGTCTAAATTCGGTCTAAATTCGGTCTAAATTCGGTCTAAATTCGGTCTAAATTCGGTCTAAATTCGGTCTAAATTCGGTCTAAATTCGGTCTAAATTCGGTCTAAATTCGGTCTAAATTCGGTCTAAATTCGGTCTAAATTCGGTCTAAATTCAGTCTAAATTCGGTCTAAATTCAGTCTAAATTCGGTCTAAATTCGGTCTAAATTCGGTCTAAATTCGGTCTAAATTCGGTCTAAATTCGGTCTAAATTCGGTCTAAATTCGGTCTAAATTCGGTCTAAATTCGGTCTAAATTCGGTCTAAATTCGGTCTAAATTCGGTCTAAATTCGGTCTAAATTCGGTCTAAATTCGGTCTAAATTCGGTCTAAATTCGGTCTAAATTCGGTCTAAATTCGGTCTAAATTCGGTCTAAATTCGGTCTAAATTCAGTCTAAATTCGGTCTAAATTCGGTCTAAATTCGGTCTAAATTCGGTCTAAATTCGGTCTAAATTCGGTCTAAATTCAGTCTAAATTCGGTCTAAATTCGGTCTAAATTCAGTCTAAATTCGGTCTAAATTCGGTCTAAATTCGGTCTAAATTCGGTCTAAATTCGGTCTAAATTCGGTCTAAATTCGGTCTAAATTCGGTCTAAATTCGGTCTAAATTCGGTCTAAATTCGGTCTAAATTCGGTCTAAATTCGGTCTAAATTCGGTCTAAATTCGGTCTAAATTCTGTCTAAATTCGGTCTAAATTCGGTCTAAATTCGGTCTAAATTCGGTCTAAATTCGGTCTAAATTCGGTCTAAATTCGGTCTAAATTCGGTCTAAATTCGGTCTAAATTCGGTCTAAATTCGGTCTAAATTCGGTCTAAATTCGGTCTAAATTCAGTCTAAATTCGGTCTAAATTCGGTCTAAATTCGGTCTAAATTCGGTCTAAATTCGGTCTAAATTCGGTCTAAATTCGGTCTAAATTCGGTCTAAATTCGGTCTAAATTCGGTCTAAATTCGGTCTAAATTCGGTCTAAATTCGGTCTAAATTCGGTCTAAATTCGGTCTAAATTCGGTCTAAATTCGGTCTAAATTCGGTCTAAATTCAGTCTAAATTCGGTCTAAATTCGGTCTAAATTCGGTCTAAATTCAGTCTAAATTCGGTCTAAATTCGGTCTAAATTCGGTCTAAATTTGGTCTAAATTCAGTCTAAATTCGGTCTAAATTCGGTCTAAATTCGGTCTAAATTCGGTCTAAATTCAGTCTAAATTTGGTCTAAATTCAGTCTAAATTCGGTCTAAATTTGGTCTAAATTCAGTCTAAATTCGGTCTAAATTCGGTCTAAATTCAGTCTAAATTCAGTCTAAATTCGGTCTAAATTCGGTCTAAATTCGGTCTAAATTCAGTCTAAATTTGGTCTAAATTCAGTCTAAATTCGGTCTAAATTTGGTCTAAATTCAGTCTAAATTCGGTCTAAATTCGGTCTAAATTCAGTCTAAATTCGGTCTAAATTCGGTCTAAATTCGGTCTAAATTCAGTCTAAATTCGGTCTAAATTCGGTCTAAATTCGGTCTAAAATCGGTCTAAATTCAGTCTAAATTCGGTCTAAATTCGGTCTAAATTCGGTCTAAATTTGGTCTAAATTCAGTCTAAATTCGGTCTAAATTCGGTCTAAATTCGGTCTAAATTCGGTCTAAATTCGGTCTAAATTCGGTCTAAATTCGGTCTAAATTCGGTCTAAATTCGGTCTAAATTCGGTTTAAATTCGGTCTAAATTCGGTCTAAATTCGGTCTAAATTAAGTCTAAATTCGGTCTAAATTCGGTCTAAATTCGGTCTAAATTCAGTCTAAATTCGGTCTAAATTCGGTCTAAATTCGGTCTTAATTCGGTCTAAATTCAGTCTAAATTCGGTCTAAATTCGGTCTAAATTCAGTCTAAATTCGGTCTAAATTCAGTCTAAATTCAGTCTAAATTCGGTCTAAAT
>OX384035.1:20444987-20446487 GCA_947534325.1 Agonum fuliginosum | reverse complement strand
TACACATACACATACACATACACATACACATACACATACACATACACATACACATACACATACACATACACATACACATACACATACACATACACATACACATACACATACACATACACATACACATACACATACACATACACATACACATACACATACACATACACATACACATACACATACACATACACATACACATACACATACACATACACATACACATACACATACACATACACATACACATACACATACACATACACATACACATACACATACACATACACATACACATACACATACACATACACATACACATACACATACACATACACATACACATACACATACACATACACATACACATACACATACACATACACATACACATACACATACACATACACATACACATACACATACACATACACATACACATACACATACACATACACATACACATACACATACACATACACATACACATACACATACACATACACATACACATACACATACACATACACATACACATACACATACACATACACATACACATACACATACACATACACATACACATACACATACACATACACATACACATACACATACACATACACATACACATACACATACACATACACATACACATACACATACACATACACATACACATACACATACACATACACATACACATACACATACACATACACATACACATACACATACACATACACATACACATACACATACACATACACATACACATACACATACACATACACATACACATACACATACACATACACATACACATACACATACACATACACATACACATACACATACACATACACATACACATACACATACACATACACATACACATACACATACACATACACATACACATACACATACACATACACATACACATACACATACACATACACATACACATACACATACACATACACATACACATACACATACACATACACATACACATACACATACACATACACATACACATACACATACACATACACATACACATACACATACACATACACATACACATACACATACACATACACATACACATACACATACACATACACATACACATACACATACACATACACATACACATACACATACACATACACATACACATACACATACACATACACATACACATACACATACACATACACATACACATACACATACACATACACATACACATACACATACACATACACATACACATACACATACACATACACATACACATACACATACACATACACATACACATACACATACACATACACATACACATACACATACACATACACATACACATACACATACACATACACATACACATACACATACACATACACATACACATACACATACACATACACATACACATACACATACACATACACATACACATACACATACACATACACATACACATACACA
>OX384035.1:20409987-20439987 GCA_947534325.1 Agonum fuliginosum | reverse complement strand
TTGGTTAATAGATTTTGGTTGAGCGCGAAAACAGGTTATACACTTACGCAAAATGTTACGAACTACGTTACGACCTGAAATTATCCAAAATCTTTGTCTTAAAGAAGTTAACGTAGCTTGAGTACCAGCGTGAAGCAGCTTTTCATGCTCTTGAACGATCCACAATTTCGTCACTTGGTGTTTACCCGGTAAAATGATCGGATATTTTTTATCATAATTAACTGATGAATTTTTAATTCGTCCACCTACTCTTATAAGACCGTCTTGATCTAATATAGGGTTTAATAAATATAATGAACTTCCTTTTTTGACATCATGATTTTCCTGCAAGGAATTTAATTCAATTTTAAATGAGTCATGCTGAATCATTTTGATTATTGTTTTTTGAGAATCATGTAATTCTGTTACTGTTAAATGACCTTTACGTTTTGATGTTTTGTGTTTACAATTATGTATGAAGCGTTGCATGAAGGCTACAACTCGCTGTAATTTGTAAAATTTAGAAAATTTCGTTAAAATACTAGTTAAAACATCACCTTCTTGCAATCTCGCTAAGAAAATTTTATTAGTTGTTTTTCGTTTTTCCGGAACGTTTTCCGAATCAAATTTAAAAGAAGAATCAGGCCAATGGCTTTCTGGTAACCGTAACCAAGGCGGTCCGTGCCACCAAATATTGTTGCCGTTTAAACGATTTGGTGACATGCCCCTTGAAATGACGTCCGCTGGATTAAATTTAGAATTTATGTGATGCCATTCATTTATATTTGACAAACTTTGTATCTCGGATACGCGATTAGCTATAAAAATTTGCCATGTATTTGGAGGCGCGGCAATCCAGCACAATACTATTGAAGAGTCCGTCCAGAAGAATCGTTTAGCGATCTTTAAATTTAAAACTGGTACAACCTTTTGCATTAACCGTACCAGAAGTAAACTTCCACATAATTCTAACCGTGGTATGGATAATACCTTCAAGGGCGCTACTCTGGATTTACTGCACAAAAGATTTACTGAATAATTACCGTATGAATCTGAACTTCTTATAAAAATTGCAGCACCATAGGCTGATTGTGAGCTGTCACAAAAACCGTGCACTTCTATTTTTATAACAGGAAGAATTGATAAAATCTTCCGATTGATTTTAATATCATTTACACAGGACAAATTGGAAATAAATTGAGACCACATTTTTTGTAATTCATCGGGTACGCTTTCATCCCATGAAAGTTTTAAAGTCCACATTTTTTGAAGAATGAGTTTGGCTCTAATTATTATTGGGGAAATTAAACCTAGCGGATCCCATAGTTGAGCTATGATTGATAAAATTAATCTTTTAGTTATTTGATTGTCTTTAAATTTAAGATTAACTTCGTATGTAAGGAAATCATTTTTATGTTCCCATACTACACCTAGTGTTTTAGTTTGATGATCACTACTTAAATCGATTATTGGTACTTTATTTTGTTCATTGGATAAAATTAGGTCAGAACTATTTGATGCCCACTTGGACATTTCGAAACCCGCTTTATGTAAAATGTAAGTAATTTCTTGTTTTAATTTTATTGCTTCTGAAATTGAGGATGCTCCAGAAAGCAAATCATCCATGTAAAAATCACGTAATATGACTTTGCTTGCTATCGGAAAATTGTCCTTTTCGTCATGTGCGGCTTGCTGCAAACTGCGCACTGCCAAAAATGGAGCACACGTAGTACCATAAGTGACTGTTAATAATCTGTAACTTAAAATAGGGTCTTCAGGATTTTCTCTCCATAAAATCCTTTGATAATCATTGTCTTGTTGATCGACTCTGACTTGTCTAAACATTTTTATAATATCACCTGTTATTGCTATTTCGAAGGTACGAAACCTGGTCAAAATAGAAAAAAGATCTTGTTGTATTGTTGGACCTGTCATAAGGACATCATTTAGAACTTTATTGTTGGAAGTTTTAGCACTGGCGTCAAAAACAACTCTAAGTTTACCTGAAGATTGTTTAAAAACTTCATGATGTGGTAAATAATTATTAGGTTTATTGTTTAAATTAGCATTTGAAATCAATTCCATATGTCCTAGTAGAAGATATTCTTTTATAAATTTAGAATATTCGAGCTTTAATAGCGGTTGTTTTTTAAATCTGTTTTCGAGAGAATATAACCGTTTTAATGCAGTTTCCTTTGAAGTACCGAGGTCGGGTTTCTTAGAAACAAATGGTAGTTTGACTATAAACCTTCCCTGATGATCGCGTTTATAATTATTTATGAAATGGGTTTCGCATAATATTTCTTGAGAGGACTGATTGCTTTTTTCACCGTATTCTTCAATTTCCCAAAAACGTGTAAGTTGTTTGTCTAACGCATTATTTAAATTTACAGTTAAATTGCAAACAGATGTTTGAGTATTCCTAGAAATTTCGCCACCAACAATCCACCCTAAACACGTTTCTATGAAATGGGGGGTTTCGCCCGAACTATTTATTTTTCCTTCTTCTAACAATTCCCAGAAAAGTCCGGCTCCAATTAGTAGTTCAATCGGGCCCGATTTATTAAAATTAGGATCAGCTAATTCAATATTACTGGGGATATTAAAATTTAAGCTATTCAACGAATACGAAGGAATATTCGTTGTAATTTGTGGTAAGACTAAGCATGAAATTTCCGAAGAAAATGTATTGACTCTGGATCTTATTGTAATTTTAGTTGTTTGTGTAGAAGTTATGCCTTTTTGATTTATACCATGTATTAAAATGTTACTATTTTTCAAGTTTAAATTTAATTTTTTGGCTAAAGATTCGCTTATAATGTTGCTTTGTGAACCGACATCTAGTAATGCGCGACATTCACAAAATTTATTGCTGTTGTCTTTTACATAAACTAATGCAGTTGAAAGTAAAACTTCCTTTTGAGCGGAGTTAACTAATATTTGTTGACTCACTTGATGAGTTACTAAAGCACCTACCGATTCTGCTTTTTCTAGAACTTGTACCAAATTTTGTTGATGAATAAGACTGTTATGATTTTGATTGCAATATCTACATCTAGATTTAGACTTACAATCTGATGTTAAATGATTCGACCTTAAACAATTTTTGCACATTTTCATTTTGTCAATGTTTTGAATTTTGTCATTAAAGGAAAGATTTGAAAATTCGGAACATTTGTAAATTGTATGTGAAGGATCTTTACAATAATAACATGCGAGCTGTTTATTGTTTAGTGAAACATGAGTTAGTGTACTATGATCTTTATTATCTCGAGAATTTTTGTTGTCTTTATTGTATTGATGTTTTGATGAAATGGCTGGTTTACTCGTATTATTGTTTTTATATAGTGATTCTAGAGTAAGACATCTTTGTTCTAAAAATGTAATTAAGCTACCTAATGTTGGAATTTGCGAATTTAATTTAGATTGCCATTCTCGATTAGTATTGTAGTCTAATTTTTCGATTATAATAGGTATTAATAGAGCGTCCCATTTATCTGTAGGTTGTTTGAGTATTTTTAACGCTTCGATATTAGTGTTTATATCTGTAATTAAACGCCGTAATAATGAATTTGACGCTTTTGTAATTTTATTGATATTAAGTATTGAATTGACATGTTCTTGTACAATTAATCGTGTATTATTAAACCTTTTTGTAAGAATGTCCAAAGCTGCTTGATAATTTGCTGACGAAATTGTTAACGCCTCAACAGCACGAAAGGCTTCTCCTTCCAAGCATGATTTTAGGTAATGAAATTTTTGACAATTGTTTAAATTAGTTCTGAGATGTATTAAAGTTTGAAAGGTGTCGTGGAAACTTGTCCAGCTAGAATAGTTACCGGAAAAGCTTGGTAAATTTAAATCTGGGAGCTTTACTGTTATTTCTGCTGTTTGTTGATTTTGCGAGGCGATTATTGGAGCCACTGCAGGTTTATCTACGAATTTTGCTATTTTTGCTAATAAATTGTAATACAAGGACTCAAAACTGTTCCATTCTTTTTTAACTTCTTGTTTTTGTGCTTTCGTTGTACTAAGAGGTTCAATTTCCGATTGAATTTTATCAAATTCCTTGTACGCTTGTATCAAATCTGTTCTACGTAGCCTTAATTGATCTACATCGTCATTTTCTTTAAAATTTTCGATAACATCTTTCATTCGATCGACTTTTGCTTTTATTCGATCACGTTCGAGTGTTAACTCAGTTAAATCTGCCATTATCGCGCTTTATTAAGACAAAATATTAATTAATTGAAAGAAATGACACTGCACTAGTAAGAATCTAGGAGGTTAAATATTTAGGAGGGTAAAGGGGATAAAGAACCACTGACCTTAACCTTATCTCGTTCTGTTGGCGGATTGAAGACGCTGAAGATGAACTAATCCGTTTTCCAGATGAGCTTGATGTTGTTTTGTTTTTGTTTTAATTGTTTTATTGTTAGCGCTGAGTTCATTCGGCTCGGAGATAGACCATGGTGAGGATGTGCCGAGGAATGCTTAATTGATTCGATTCGAAGGACCATATATTATGAGTTTTATTTGCTTGAATCACATATACTAAACACATACACAGTTATACAGACAATCAGCATTTTATTTCACTTAATAACAATCGTTTTATTTACTTATTTTAAAAGCAACATGTCTACTTGACCGCGTGGTCGAGAGATCTTCTTCAGTCTCTGCCGTCGACAGTATAGCCAACCTATCTTTCTAACTACACGCAGGTAGTAATTCTTATTTTGTCCCTAGAGGGCTCCACCACTTATTTTCGCGAAATTATGGTTATTACAGGAAATCTGCACTAGCACGTATTCTATCCTAATGGCACCTTCCCATGTAAATCATGACGAGTTATAACATGCATTCTTACTTCCGTCTGTGTAACAATTTCTGAGAAACAGTCCAAGTTGCACCCAACACTAGCGCTATCTATTGTCATGACAATATTTTATAATTTACAGAAACCCACTTACTAATTTTGAATGAAGTACATTTGTGTATTAATTTCTCAACAATGTATCAGAGTTGCACCTTAATAAGCAGCGTGAAGTTGGCACGTCATTGAAAGCACAAACGAATTTTTACATCTTATCTGTTAGTGCTTCGTTAGTGCTTCTTTGTGCTTTAATAATATTTAAATTTTATTCAACAGCTTCTGAGAAAAATAACATTAATAAATGCCGTGCCAAGTTCACACCTAGCACGTCATTGGTAAAATTCTTAAATTTTAAATATACCAATCATTAGTGCTTCGTTAGTGCTTCATTGTGCTTCCAATATTTTTAAATTTTGTTAAGTAGTATATGAGAAAAATGGCATTCTTTATGACGTGCCAAGTTCACACCTAGCACGTCATTGGTAAAATTCTTAAATTTTTAATATACCAATCGTTAGTGCTTCGTTAGTGCTTCATTGTGCTTCCAATATTTTTAAATTTTGGTAAGTAGTATATGAGAAAAATAGCATTGTTTATGACGTGCCATGTTCACACCCAGCGCGTCATTGGAAAAATTTTAAAACTTTTAATGTTTCAATCGTTAATGCTTCTTTGTGTTTCCAATATTTTTAAATTTTGTAGTATATGAGAAAAATAGCATTGTTTATGACGTGATAAAAACACACCCAGCACGTCATTGGTAAACATTTGAAACTTTTAATATTATATTCTTTAGTGCTTTGTTAGTTTTTAAAATTTTGTTAAGTAGTATATGAGATTAATAGCATTGTTTGTGACGTGTAAGTTCAACCCTAGCACGCACGTCATTAGTAAAATGTTTAAACTTTGAATATAGTACCAATCGTTAGTGTTTGATTATTGCTTCTTTGTGCTTTAAATGTACCTATTTAAATTTATTTAAGTAGTATTTGAGATAAAAAAAGACTTCCAAAAACTTACCTACATATGGCATTTAGTTGTTTTTTACTAGTGTTTTTTTTATTATTCAATGATTTTTCAATTTTATAAAGAAACTTTTGAAATAATTAAAATTGTTTATAAAGAACCAAGTTCACATAATAACATGTTAGTGGAATAAAGTTTATTGAATAATGTTTTATGTTATTTCCAAAAATAGTAAGTAAATAATATTATTTTAATTTTCCGTGTTATGCTAACCTACAATTAATATGACGTCAATATTAATTCAACCAGTATAGTAGGTAGAACGCATCTTTAGGTTATAAGTAAAATAAGTTATACTCGTAATTCGCTTAATTTGATTTTAGATTTAATTCATAATCGAATAACTCGTCTTTAGGTTATATTCATCTTTAGATAAAACTCATCTTTAACATAAATTGGTTTTTAAATAATATATGTGTTTAGATAAAACTTGTTTAAATACAACTCATCTTTTAATAGAAATCGTCTTTACATAAAACTTGACTATAGATAGAACACGTCTTTAGAATAAACTCGTCTTATGATTTAACTTGTCTCTAATTTAAACTTGTTTTTAAGTTAAATTCGTCTTTAGATTAAACTCGTCTTTAGATAAAACATTCGTCTTTAGGATAAACTCGTCTTTAGATAGATCTAAGTTTTCCTTCCAAAGCTTGTATGGATATCCCATTTAAAGCCTGTGGGAGTATTCCCATCCAAAGCCTATAGAGATGTCCCATCCAAAGCCTGTGGAGGTGTTCCATTTTAATACTGTTAACACGCCCCATCCAAAGCCTGTAGAGGTGATCCATCAAAAGCATGTGGAGATGTTCCTTCTAAAGCCTCCCACACACACAGACAAACATAAACACAAACACATACACACATACACACCAACACACGCACACACAAACATACGCACACACCAACACAAACTCAAACACACACCAACACAAACACATACACACAAACATATACACACCAATACACGCACACACAAACATACGCTCACACCAACACAAACTCAAACACAAACACAAACACATACACACAAACACGTACACACAAACACGTACACACAAACACATACACACAAACACATACACACAAACACGTACACACAAACACATACACACAAACACATACACACAAACACACGCACACACCAACACAAACTCAAACACATACACACAAACATGTAGGTACACACAAACACATACACACAAACACATACACACAAACAAATACACACAAACACATACACATACACACAAACACGTACACACAAACACATACACACAAACACGTACACACAAACATATACACACAAACAGTTACACACACACATACACACTAACACATACAGACAAACACACGCATACACAAACATACGCACACACCAACACAAACACATACAGACAAACACACGCACACACAAACATACGCACACACCAACACAAATACATACACACAAACACATACACACAAACACATACACACAAACATACGCACACACCAACACAAATACATACACACAAACACATACAGACAAACACACGCACACACAAACATACGCACACACCAACACAAACACATACACACAAACACATACACACAAACACGTACATACAAACACATACACACAAACACGTACCTACACACAAACACATACACACAAACACATACACACAAACACATACACACAAACAGATACACACCAACGCACGCACACACAAACACACGCACACACCAACACAAACTCAAACACATACACACAAACACATACACACAAACATGTACACACAAACACATACACATACACACAAACACATACACACAAACACATATACACAAACACATACACACAAACATGTAGGTACACACAAACACATACACACAAACAGATACACACCAACGCACGCACACACCAACACAAACTCAAACACATACACACAAACACATACACACAAACACATACACACAAACATGTACACACAAACACATACACATACACACAAACACATACACACAAACACATACACACAAACATGTACACACAAACACATACACATACACACAAACACATACACACAAACACATATACACAAACACATACACACAAACATGTAGGTACACACAAACACAAACTCAAACACATACACACAAACACATACACACAAACATGTACACACAAACACATACACATACACACAAACACATACACACAAACACATATACACAAACACATACACACAAACATGTAGGTACACACAAACACATATACACAAACAAATACACACAAACAAATACACACAAACACGTACACACAAACACATACACACAAACACATACACACAAACAAATACACACAAACAAATGCACACAAACACATACACACAAACATGTACACACAAACACATACACACAAACACGTACACACAAACACATACACACAAACACATACACACAAACACGTACACACAAACGCGTACACACAAACACATACACAGAAACGCACACACTAATTTTTAACATTAGATTTTAACTGAGATTATTTGCAAGTAACGAAAGGAGTGTAAACCATCTTTATTAAGCCCATTTTACATTGAGCAATATTGCAGATGCAAGTGCAACTTTTGACAAGTTGCTTCAATATTGCATGAGTGTAATACAGAAATTATAAAATTATTATTCTAATATATCTGTTCGTGTTCATATATAATATAATATTGATTAGAATTTGTTTAGATCCTACCGAACTAAACAGGAACATTCTCAGACGACAATACCCAATATCAGTCTACATGTTTAATTTAAAATTATTTTGTAAATTGCTGAAAAAGAAAATTGGTTATTAGTTAAGAATTGCAAGTAACGAAATGAGTTGATATTAATTTATGACCACATTTTGTAAACTTCTTTATTACAGAAATAGTAACAATAATACAACAAATTATATAATTAGAAATAAAATGATTTTGAGCTATATTTAGCGCCGCACTTAGCTCTATAATTTCTTTTTATATTTGGATCATCTGGCGGATGTTATTGGATTTTGTACTCATTGACAATCAATACATTTTGTGTAAAGATTTATTTATTACTATAAAGAAAAATACAGCGATATTAAATTAAGATCCTTAAAATATCTCTGCAAAAAATTATTTCATTGTATAATATTATAATATATACATAGGTACCTATGAACAACTTTTATTTATGTTATGCGTAAAGTTTATAAATAATAATATTGTTGTTTGATATTTTTACTAATAATAATAATAATAAGTTATAATAATGTATAAATAAGATCTTGTACGACGTACTTATAATAACCTAAAAATGTCTGACGTTTGTGAAATCAGTCATCATCATTTTTATGCTGCCTACCTCAACTATATTTGTATTAATCAATCCCAGCTATAATATCCCATTAAAATTGTATTATTTACCTGAAACAAAATAATATTAATGTACCTATTTTACGTGTTAATGTACCTTTTAAAATAATACAAATGTCAAACCTAAATCCATAACTATTGACACCACCACCAACAAAACAGTCATAAGAAGACTGCTGGATGAATAAATTAATATTATTGAAACACACTTTGTACAGAACATGTCAATATTATTGACATTTATATTATTAAGTATGAGATTTAGATATTTTATCATAAATATAGAAAACGCGAAATGATTTGATGGTTTAATTAGGTTACTGAAGAAAAATAAGAAGAACCCAATATCATTATCTCTGTCTAAAACAGGCGCTACAAAATAATGCTACAAACACCTCTTCCAACGTTTGCTAATTTGTCGCATCGTGAATCTGTTTTACAAACAAATAATGTCAAGATCTTCTTCTGAGGGTTTTCTCGTCTGAGATTCAGATCTGTCAGCAAATATATTTGAGCCACTCTATTATATCTAAAAGCAGGTCAATAAGAGTATAAGAATTACCTAGTCTCTGATACAAAATACCTAATAAATTTTATTATCAATACGAAAACCAAGAAAGTGTTGTAAAAAAGTAACAAAAAAATGTTGTCATTCGTCTTGCATTTCACCACCAATGTTTAGATAGACACGACAACAACTTACGTTTCTAAACTATTTTGTACAGATACAAAACACATATTTACAACCTGATCTGATCTTCTTTTTCCGTAATATCTCTGCAAAATAATTATTTCATTATACTATAATATGTTTCATACCTACATACAACTTTTATATATTATGTCATGCGCGTTACGTTTATAAATAATAATATTGTTATTAGATATTATTACTAATAATAATAATAAAGTACAATAATGTATAAATAAGAACTAATATAAGTCAATAACCTAAAAAAATATCTGACGTTTAGTAAGAGATCAGTGTTACAGTGTTGCCAACCTAGTGGAAAAATATAATCATATATGAAACCCAAAATAATCATATTTAAGACATAATTAACGTATAAATAATAATTATAATTATATAAATATATAAATAAGTTAATTATTTATCAATTATATATAATATAAACATGAAATAATAGAAATTAAAAAAGTAAATTTCTAAAATTATTATACAGTTGGTAACACTGACTGCGTGTTTTTCGGTTGCTAAGTAACAGTAATGACGTGTTTTTCGGTTGCTAGGTAACAGTAATGACGTATATATGTAATACCAACATAAATTTAGTAATTTTATTAGTAACATAGCAAGTTAATGTATATTTTAATGAATTATATAAAACTCCGACGTAATTGAGGAAAATAAGCTTTAAACGGGGTCTTAGAATTTTTTTCTCTTTAAATTGATATATGTCACATAACTACCAAATCAGTGCTACGTAATGTTTGCAAGTAGATTATAAATTAACGGATGGTTGTGTAACCAGTAATTAACTTTATAGTGTAAAAAAGTAGGTAAGTAACAGTAACAATAACAAATATCTTGCTTAATATTTTTAAATATAGATTATTTTATTTTTATTATAACCATATATGCAACATGATTAACTCTCAATTATAAAGAATGGTAGATGATATTATAATGGAATCCATCCACTCGGACTTAGTGGTATTATTAACTAGCTAGGATCGAACTAGAGACGCTAGCATGCTAGACGGACATTCTACCGTTGACTTAACCACTGGCCGTAAGTAATTATTTTACATTGTTAAAACATATCTTTAGATGATTATTTCACACACACGTCATTTTTGACCAATTAGAATAGAATGCCTATTAGCCTATTTGTTCGAAGAAGGAAGTTTTTAAATGGTAAAACCACAGTTAATATTATGAATAATAAAAATTAATTTTTAAGAAATAATTAATAAATAATTTGTTCTGGATTGGGTATATTAATTATAATTATTGTTCGGATTAATTTTATAAAACTCTAATTACTAAAACTAATTAAGTATATACATATATATATATATATATATATATATATATATATATTGCCACGTAGTACTAATTTTAATCTTAATAAATTAAAATAAATAGGCAAAAGCAAATAAATTTCTATACCTACCGCAAACTGGACACTTAGACAACGGCACCGGCCGGCTACTTGCGGAGAGGGGATGGGACTTATCATTTTACACTTACTTGAAATTACTTTGTATATGTATATACTTAATTAGTTTTAGTAATTAGAGTTTTATAAAATTAATCCGAACAATAATTATAATTAATATACCCAATCCAGAACAAATTATTTATTAATTATTTCTTAAAAATTAATTTTTATTATTCATAATATTAACTGTGGTTTTACCATTTAAAAACTTCCTTCTTCGAACAAATAGGCTAATAGGCATTCTATTCTAATTGGTCAAAAATGACGTGTGTGTGAAATAATCATCTAAAGATATGTTTTAACAATGTGAAATAATTACTTACGGCCAGTGGTTAAGTCAACGGTAGAATGTCCGTCTAGCATGCTAGCGTCTCTAGTTCGATCCCAGCTAGTTAATAATACCACTAAGTCCGAGTGGATGGATTCCATTATAATATCATCTACCATTCTTTATAATTGGGAGTTAATCATGTTGCATATATGGTTATAATAAAAATAAAATAATCTATATTTAAAAATATTAAGCAAGATATTTGTTATTGTTACTGTTACTTACCTACTTTTTTACACTATAAAGTTAATTACTGGTTGAATTAATATTGACGTCATATTAATTGTAGGTTAGCATAACACGGAAAATTAAAATAATATTATTTACTTACTATTTTTGGAAATAACATAAAACATTATTCAATAAACTTTATTCCACTAACATGTTATTATGTGAACTTGGTTCTTTATAAACAATTTTAATTATTTCAAAAGTTTATTTATAAAATTGAAAAATCATTGAATAATAATAAAAACACTAGTAAAAAACAACTAAATGCCATATGTAGGTAAGTTTTTGGAAGTCTTTTTTTATCTCAAATACTACTTAAATAAATTTAAATAGGTACATTTAAAGCACAAAGAAGCAATAATCAAACACTAACGATTGGTACTATATTCAAAGTTTAAACATTTTACTAATGACGTGCATGCTAGGGTTGAACTTACACGTCACAAACAATGCTATTAATCTCATATACTACTTAACAAAATTTTAAAAACTAACAAAGCACTAAAGAATATAATATTAAAAGTTTCAAATGTTTACCAATGACGTGCTGGGTGTGTTTTTATCACGTCATAAACAATGCTATTTTTCTCATATACTACAAAATTTAAAAATATTGGAAACACAAAGAAGCATTAACGATTGAAACATTAAAAGTTTTAAAATTTTTCCAATGACGCGCTGGGTGTGAACATGGCACGTCATAAACAATGCTATTTTTCTCATATACTACTTACCAAAATTTAAAAATATTGGAAGCACAATGAAGCACTAACGAAGCACTAACGATTGGTATATTAAAAATTTAAGAATTTTACTAATGACGTGCTAGGTGTGAACTTGGCACGTCATAAAGAATGCCATTTTTCTCATATACTACTTAACAAAATTTAAAAATATTGGAAGCACAATGAAGCACTAACGAAGCACTAATGATTGGTATATTTAAAATTTAAGAATTTTACCAATGACGTGCTAGGTGTGAACTTGGCACGGCATTTATTAATGTTATTTTTCTCAGAAGCTGTTGAATAAAATTTAAATATTATTAAAGCACAAAGAAGCACTAACGAAGCACTAACAGATAAGATGTAAAAATTCGTTTGTGCTTTCAATGACGTGCCAACTTCACGCTGCTACCTTAATACTAGTATTTTTAAGTGTAATAATTTATGTTAATGTACAACATCCATTTTTGTTGTGGCAATGAGATTTTATATATTTGCTAACTGGCATTTTTATCATTATTACCATAATACTCGTATTCGTATTATCAAAATATAAGTATTTCTTCCACGAAAATAAATATTTCTACTTTGTTTTTACTATTTTTAAATAATTAATAAATAAATAAATAATTAATAAATTGGTTGAAATTTTGGATTTACATTCTCAAAAGATATGTATTGATTATTATAAATACCCTTATTTTTAAATCCTTTATATTAACTTCACCGTCTTACGTACGTACGTACGGCACAAAAACAAAAGTCAAAAATGAACCACTTCCCGGGATCCTATCGAGCTGAAATTTTAGAAATAGACTTTTGTCACCTAACAATGCACTTTGGCACAAGAAAAAATCTGATGTGGCCAGCACAAGACCTCCCGCCATACCCCAAACCCATTTTCAGATATCCAATCAATCTGTAATTTGGTACATAGACTCGTTGTGACCAAACATTTACTTTGGCACAAGAAAAAATCTGATGTGGCCAGCACAAGACCTCCCGCCATACCCATTTCCCCATATCCAATAAATCTGAAATTTGGTACATAGACTCGTTGTTACCAAACATTTACTTTGGCACAAGAAAAAATCTGATGTGGCCAGCACAAGACATCCCGCCATATCCATTTTCCCGAATCCAATCAATCTGAAATTTGGTACAGAGATTCGTTGGGACCAAAGATTTACTTTGGCACAAGAAAAAATCTGATGTGGCCACCACAAGACCTCCCGCCATACCCTACGCTTTTTAACTCTGAAATTTGGTACATAGGCTCGTTGTGACCAAACATTTACTTTGGCACAAGAAAAAATCTGATTTGGCCAGCACAAGACCTCCCGCCATACCCTACTCTTTTTAACTCTTTCTTGAAACACACTATCTAAGAAAGAGTTACAATGAAAACAAAAAAATAATTAATATCGAGTCTCATAAATAAAGGATTTATAGTCAAAATCTTTGTTTTTACGGGTTCATTTTTTATTATACTTGTATTAACAAATATTCGCTTCTTTTATGACGAGTATCTATTATAAATAAAAGAGTAAAGTTGTATATTTAAATTTTATCTGGATAATTTAGAGAGATTCTGTATTTTTCTAGGTGAATCATTTAAACACTTTCAATAAGCATTGTTTAAACTGAAGGAAATTAATAATTATTTAACTGCAGTATTATTACCACCTATTTACCTCTGCCGGCAATTGATGATATTATATTCAAATTTCACTTATCTTTGAATTCAAATAATTAGTTCCCGCGCTTTTAATTTACTACAGAGTCGTACTGGGCCTATATCAAACAGAACATTAATTTGAACTTATCTGTATAACTGACCTACTAATTCACAATATGTGCAGCTGCTATACCCAAAAATCGTTTCTAAGCAGAAAATAAATTATCAAGATTTATTCCAATCGATAATTAGTAAAAATTGCCCATATCTCGAAAACAGTGACAAATATCGAAAAAATAAACAAAAAAACACCCCCACTCCCCCTGTCGTTTTATGGACAAAATATACGATTGCCGTATTAAAATTTGAATTTACGCATATAAAAAACTTTGGAAGAAAAAATAATTCTTACTAGCTGCACGTCACTTTGTTACAATAAATAAACGTGTGTAATCCACTCTATTTTCCAATTTTATTATATTTTAAAATCTTAATATTCTCAAGGTAGGTATGTTCTCATTTCTCTTGTTTTTCCTAATTGGTAGCAAAGAAAATTTAATTTTCGGAAGTCATTTGTAATAGAAAATTTATAATGTGGCTGGAGATGTAACCGTATACAGGTGATGAACGTGATTGCGATACAAAAATTCTCTAGTCTATTAATTTTATTTTCACTATTCTTAATTAACTACAAGCCCAATTTGGCTCAAATTTTGGATTTGAATTCGCAAAAGATGTACAAATATGTATTGACTATTAAAGTACCCATATTATTAGTATTACACTCGTATTATCGTATTAACATTAACAAAAAAAAATTTTGAAATTTTTGATTTGCATACCTAAACGATATACAAATATATAGCGATCGTATATTTCAGCTATAAGATGACAGGTGGTGTAAGAGGGATTTTAAATTTTATTTGTCAGTATTTCCTTACCGTTTTCGAGATATTGAATATTTGTAATAATTATCCCTTTTCACAAAAAAATGTGATGGCGTCGGGAGTTGAACGCCATTCGTCAACATGACAGTTCAAACCTTTTTTTTTAATAATAGCTTTAATTATTCAGTAAATACATATTACAGAGCATTTTTGGCTTGGCTCATGTGCAACTTCCCAGGCGGACGCCACTGGCGCGAAGCAAGAATATCGATCACTATCTTGGAGATACGTCATCGGATTGTTGCGTATGCCGAAGCAGTCCGCCTGGTGCGCACATGGCTTGACCTACACCAATGTATTCAGCTAATTATTAAGACATTGACACAAATACTCTCGGCGTTTGGTATCTGGTCATGTAAACGTATAAAGGTTATGAACGGGAGACAAAAATTTATTAGTCTATTAATTTTGTTTCCACTATTTTTAATTAACTACATGCCCAATTAGGTTGAAATTTTGGAATTCAATTCCCTAAAGATGCGGAAATATGTATTGACTACTACAAGTACCCTTATTATCATTATTACACTCGTATTATCATAAAATAATAATTTCTTCCACGAAAATAAATTTTTCTACAAATTTTGTTTTCACTATATTTATTAATCAAATATAATCATAATTTGGTTAAAATTTTGTAATTGCATTTCCAAAAGATTTAGAAATATGTATTGACTATTATAAATACCCATATTAGTATTATACTTGTATTAACAAATAATCGCTTCTTCTACGAGTATCTACAATAAATGAAAAAGTAAAGTTGTATGTTTATATTTCATTTGGATTATTTTAAGAGATTCTGTATTTTTCTAGATGAATCATTTAAACACTTTCAATAAGCATTGTTACGTACAGTTAATAATATTTACATTTCTTTTAAAATGGTGCAGCATTAATTTGCGCGATATAATATAAAAATAAGATAATTCGAATCTGATTATTATATGCCGCAACCCTATGATATTTATGTATCTTAAACTAAATGCAAAATAACAAAAGCCTACTCTGTACTGCCTATTACAATTTCGTTGGCCCAGCTGTATTCATGATGAACATGACGACGGCGGCGAGACAAAAATTTACTGGTCTATTAATTTTGCTTTTACTATTTTTAATTAACTACAAGCCCAATTTGGTTGAAATTTTGGATTTGAATTCCCAACAGATGCGCAAATATGTATTGACTATTATAAATACTCATATTATTATTATTATACTCGTATTACGTATTATCAAAAAAATAAACTTCTTCCACGAAATTAAATATTTCTACAAATTTTGTTTTCACTATTTTTCAATAACTACAAGCTCAAATTGGTTGAATTTTTGGATTTACATTCCCAAAAGATATACAAATATGTATTGATTATTATAAATACCCATATTTTTATATTATACTTGTATTAAGGACACGTTTCAAAAGTAGAGACAATTGCTACATATCGGTCATACTTATGAACTACGTTGCTATATTTAAAATATTCTCAATAGAGGGCTATACAATCGTGTTCTGAAGTTTGTGTCTGTTTACTATGACGAATATTCTCCCTAATTCTTGATGAACTCATCGGTGACGGGACGTAGGAGAAAATCAAGATCCTCGATAAATTTAAGCTTTCCTTCATTTAATATTGATTAGTCATTTTTATATCTTAATCTGGTTTTCATAGTACACATAAAACAAAATAAAATGAGCATTTTTATTATTATTTAATTATTTTTTTTTGTTTTTTAAATAAATTTTGTATAATTTTTTTTCTGTAGTTCTGTATATTTAACAAATGTTAAGTACACATAAACAATTATTTCGTAACAATTGAAAACGTTTACAAATTTCTCTCATCATTACATTTTTATGTACCTACTTAAACCTATGTGTATTTGTAAAAAACAGAAATTATATACAAGTATTCGTTTGGACTGGAGAACTAAATAAGTTATATAAAATTTAACATTTATTATTATATTGAGGCATAAATTACCAAATTTCTTAGAATTTTTTTTATTGTCGAGATTCGAGAATATTTTCCTGGAATCAATTTTGCTGGAGATTAGACAAATTTTTCTGAAACATTGTTGTGTGGCGATCAATTGTTAAAAATATTTTCAATAGGAATTATTTTTGTTAGATTTGATTGCAATATCAGATGTTTCTAAATAATTCTAAGAAACTTCAAAATCAAAATTGAAATTGAATTATCATTAGCAGATGTAAGAAAAATGAAATATTTTAGTCAATCCTTCATTTTAGTTATAGAGTAGTTATTGTTAATTTAGTGTAAAACTAGCATCAGGACCCGTTACGCGGCTCTAACACTAGGTCCCGCTCCCGCGGGACAAAGGAAATGCGCCCCGCTTCGCGAGGCTCAAACTCCGCGCACCCTGAATTTGGGAGGATTCGGCACTTCGTGCATCAATAATTGTAACATTTAGACTCTACCGAAATAAATTGTAATCTTTTCGTATGATGAAATTATAATTATTTAATTACAACTTCAAATTATTCATCTTTCTTCTTCAATATAAATTTTAGTTAAGCCATTACAATTTTAGAATAGAATAAGATAATATGTGTAATAAAATAAATATCCTGGTTATCCAACTATAAACAAAAGACGTCATTTTGAACAACATAGTACATCAGTTCCCATCAAGAACTTTAATATGATATTAAACTCAATATAATTATAACATTTTTTTATATAAACAAATTGCAATCGCCGGCAATAATTTTAATAAATTTATTAATTAGCCCTCGCCCTCACCTAGCTCTCTAATTAGATGTCAAACTCGATATAGTTCTATTATTTTTTCGATTAAAACAAATGCCGATCGTCGGTCACTATTTTCAATAATTTAATTATTGAGCCCTTATCTAGCCTTTAATTTGATATTAAACTTGATATGATTTTATAATTTTTTTATTAAAAACAAATGCCAATCGTCGAACACCACTTTAAATAATTTTATTTTACTTAGCCCTCATTTGGCTCATTAATTTGATGTCAAACTCGATATCATTTTATAATTTTTTCGATAAAAACAAATATAAATCATCGGCCATTATTTTAAATAATATGATTTATCTAGCCCTTTAACTTCATATCAAACCAGTGTTGTGACAGATCATTTTAAAATTGATCTAGATCAAGATCTTCTAGTTTAATATGATCTAGATCAGATCTTAGATCAATTTTTACGATAGGATCTTTTTTTTAGATCAGATCAGAAATTAGTGATCTTTTTTTCTTTAGATCGTAAAAAGATCAATATTAGACAAAATATTTAGGTAATTGTTCTATTACATTAGGTACATAAAAAAGAAGAAAATACGTAGTATTCAAGCGATTTAATCTACAGTTTAAAATTAAAACATATTAAAAATATTAAACTCGTACTTTTGCTAAATATTCAATTTCATGCTTTAACTTGCATATAGCGTAGAAAAATCTAAAAATATTATCTTATTTTAAGATCGTAGATCATATTTATTTGATCTAGATCAAACTCAAGATCCTTAAATATAAGATGATCTAGATCAGACCAAAGATCACGTAAATTGAGCTAGATCGGTGATCTAGATCAGTCACAACACTGTATCAAACACGATTATGATTCTATAATTTTTTCGATAAAAACAAATTCGGAACGCGTGCCGCAATTTTTAACAATTTTCTAGCCCTTAAATTTACTTTTAAAAAACAAAAGCCTGAATAGCCGACCTCTATTTTGAACAATTTTGTACATCAGTCCTAATCGAGACCTTTGATTTCTTTTCTTAGAATGAATATAAGATTTCGTGAAAATAAAGTATAACATAACTAATGTAGAAAATATAGTAGTTATCGGTTATCCAGCTCGGTTCAAATCAAATGTGTCATTGTCACTGTCTGTTGGGTAGAAAGTCGAAAACTATATTACCGATATTTAGTGACAAGTAAGTTATTTCGACTGAGCTGCCATCTCTATGGTAAAGGATGAACTATTTTCGACTACTTTGCTACTCAAATCTACTCAATTTGAATAAATTTTAATAGCCATTTTTGAGAAAACTACTGTAACAATTAAGATAAACATTGCAGATGTGTGAATATTAGAGCAAATATTGTTTCCTGAGAGTAATTTTGTATTGATATAGGGCATCATATTGAATAAAAATATTGTTTTAATGTTTATAGTAAACAATATTGGAACAAAAAATATTTCAGGAAACAGAAAAAAAAATATAAATTTCAATAATGTTTTGTTTGCCTAGATATTTTGACCAGGAGCGGAGAAAATGGCTATTAAAAATTGATATATTTTTATGCAACCTGCAAAACATCTGTAACGCACCCTTAACGAATAAATGAAAAAGTAAAGTTGTATGTTTATATTTCATCTGGATAATTTAGAGAGATTCTGTATTTTTCTACGTGAATCATTTAAACATTTGCAATAAGCATTGTTTAAAACTAAAGGATATTAACAATTATTTAACTGCATTATTATTGCTACCTATTTACCCATCATATAGGCTATAAAATGATGCTAAATTCAAATATCACCTATATTTGAATTCAAATCATTAGTTTCCGCGATTTTAATTTACGACAGAGTCGTACTGGGGCATATATCAAAGAGAACATTTGAACTTATCTGATTATCTGCATAACTGACCTACTAATTCACAATATGTTAAGTTGCCACACCCAAAAATCGTTTCTTATAACAGAAAATAAATTTTCAAGATTGATTCCAATCGTTAATTAATAAAAATTGCTCATATCTCGAAAACAGTGACAAATATCTAAAAAATAAACAAAAAACACCCCCATCTCTCCCTGTCGTCTTATAAATATACGATTGCCGTACTAAAATTTGAATTTACGCATAAAGAAAACTTTCGAAGAAAAATTAATTCTTACTATAGTTGGAAGTCACTTTGTTACTATAAAAAAAAAGTTTGTAACCTACCCTAATTTTCTTTGATAACATAGTTTATTTTTGATACATGTTCACGCAAAGCACGCCATTATTCCCTGTTTAGAGGGAGATAAACACGTTTTTGCTCCCTCTAAACAGGAAGTGTGGGCATAATATGTTTCGTTTGCACTTGCGGGGGAAAATTATTATTCTATTCCAGTCAGTGGGACGCCAGGAAATCTTTGTGTAGTTCGCAACTTTAATAATACTAAATTATTTTGAAATCGCACCAATACAATTAAATGTATATACCGGGTGTCCCAAAAAACTGGCTCACCCCCAAAAAGTAATTTATTTTTAAAGCAATTACATTCATTTTATAGATTTAGAAAGTACATCAAAAAACGCATTAAACTACATAAAGTGTGAAAATATTTCCAGTTTAACCGGAAGTGACCCCAACATTTTTAAAATTATAAACCACGCAGAAAAAACAAATTATATTAATTGTAACCACTGGACGAAATCGGACGATGGATGGTGACTAAGAAGGGCTTAGTTGTCAGACCCTGAGACTCGCTGGAGCGGGATTAAAGAGTTTAGAGAAATTCCTGGTGCTCGTGATAAGGCTTCACTTATCGTAAAATATGTAAAAGATGAGAGCTCGCCTGTGAATTGATTTCAATCGATAAAAATTACAAATTGCTAATATCTAGAAAAAGATGACGAATTTCGTAAATATAAACATAAAAACATCTCCACCAAACCCTGTCGTCTTATAACTGAAATATACGATTGCCGTATAAAATTTTAAATTTGTGCATAAAAAAACAACCAAAAAAATTAATTTAATTAAACCTATGTTACAAACAATATCTTTGAAAACCAAAATTTTGTGTACCGTGACCAACTGCAGTTCTGACTAGTTCTTACAACTCAATCAGGTACATATTTCAATTTAAATTTAAACTGCACAACAACTTTGCCCTGTGGTATAGAGTTAACCCTACACAAGTTGTAAAATAATAATATAATAATATTTATATAGTTGACTAACAAATATGTGTGGTTATCACACCTAAAATGCATTTTTTAAACATTAGATATTTAATAAATATGTCTCATGGTTGTATATAATATTGTAAATGTTCGATGATGATTAAATTTCCAGATCCGGCTCTGTGCCGCCAAATCGTAATCTTTGTTGTCAAACAGAATGCAACAATTGGTTTGGTGCGAGGGGTGCGGAGACCGGAAACTCTCAAGAATCTCATGCACTTCGCTATCGGCGCACCACAGGAGAAAAAATGTTTAAAGCTAAACACCTATTATCTGTGCCTTGTCACATTTGAACCTAATTTCTTTGTACTAAACCGGCAAGACAACAATACACTTGTCTATTAATTTTGTTTTCACTATTTTTAATTAACTACATGCCTAATTTGGTTGAAATTTTAGAATTGAATTCCCTAAAGAAACGTAAATATGTATTGACTATTACAAATACCCTTATTATTATACTTGTATTATAAAAAAAATATATAAATTCTTCCACGAAAATAAATACCAATATTTTTATTATACTTGTATTAACAAAAAAAAAATCGCTTATTTTGCGACGACTATCTAGAATAAATGAAAAAGTAAAGTTGTATGTTGATATTTCATCTGGATTATTTAGAGACACGCTGTATTTTTTTAGGTAAATCATTTAAACATTTTCAATAAGCATTGTTTAAAACTAAAGGATATTAATAATTATTATTTTATTAATAATTATTTAACTGCAGTATTATTATAAATATATCGGCTAAAAATGATGGTAAATTCAAATTTCACCTACATTTGAGTTTCCGCGTTTTTAATTTACGTCAGAATCGTACTGGGGATAATTATAGGAAACATAACATTTGATCTTAACTGGTTATCTGTATAACTGACCTAGTAATTCACAATATGTGAAGCTGCCAAGCAGAAGAAAATAAATTATCAAGATTGATTCCAATCGATAATTAAAGCATTTTGACATAATTGGCTAACTGAAATATACATCACATTCATGAGAGGATAGATTTTTACATGTCTCGCGGCCGCGAGTTTGTCATGCGCATGTGCACAGTAAAAATATCCTTGACGACAGGTGTTGAACGGGACGGCGCGACGGCGAGACAACAATACACTTGTCTATTAATTTTGTTTTCACTATTTTTAATTAACTACATGCCCAATTAGGTTGAAATTTTCGAATTGAATTCCCTAAAGGTGCGCAAATATGTATTGACTATTACAAATACCCTAATTATCATTATTATACTCGTATTATTAAAAAATAATACTTAGGTAATTTCTTCCACGAAAATAAATATTTCTACAAATTTTGTTTTTACTATATTTAATCATCTACAGGCCCAATTTGGTTAAAATTTTGGATTTACTTTTCCAGAAGATGTAGAAATATGCATTGACTATTATAAATACCCATATTAGTATTATAATCGCTTTTTCTACGACGAGTATCTAGAATAAATGAAAAAGTAAAGTTGTATGTTTATATTTTATCTGGATTATTTTGAGAGATTCTGTATTTTTCAAGGTGATTCATTTAAACATTTTCAATAAGCATTGTTCAAAACTGAAGGATATTAACAATTATTTAACTGCAGTATTATTACTACCTATTTACCTTTACCGTCAATAAAACGATGATACATACAAATTTCACCTATCTTTAAATTCAAATCATTAGTTCCCGCGCTTTTAATTTACGACAGAGTCATACTGGGCATATATCAAACAGAACATTTGAACTTATCTGGTTATCTGTGTAACTGCGTATCTATAGAACTGATCTATTAATCCACAAAATTTTATTCCAGTTTCAACTGCACAAAAATTGTCTCCTGTGGTATACTCTCTACTAACAATCATGACTATCATAGTGAGTTAATTGTACACATCATGTTATAATAACACACAATATATGATGCTGTCACACGCAAAAGGTGTTTCTCAACAGAAGAAAACTGTCAAACCGATTGCAAAGGATAATTAATCAAAAAAATTAATTTCTACTCCTGAAAATACATGTAATTTTCCTTATATGGAAAAGCTTAACATAAAATGAAATAGCCGCTGACCTTGAACCTAAACAAATTTTCGTCAGCGACGCTATTTTTCTTTATAATCAGAAACCAGCACCTCAGGTACTATTTTTAATAGGAATTCGCTCCTTCCTTTTTCTGCAGCCGCCATTGAGTTTAGTCGACTTAATAAGGTACATAATATTCCCCTGTGGTATATTCTCTACTAACAATCATTACTAGTACCAAAGAGTTAACCGTACACATGTTGTAATATAATATATACAGTTGACTCACAAATATGTCAAACAAGGGTATATTGTGATGCTCTTTCGGGATAGTCATAGGTCATAGGAAAGCAGGGAATTTGAAATTACATACTCGATGACATAAATAAGGGGAAGAATAAAATGTTGATCCAAAAAAAATGCTGACCATTGCTGACCTTGTCTATTCTTAAGGCCAGCAATGGTCAGTGTAGGTCAGCTTAAATTTTTAGCGGACAGCTTAATTGAATTAGGTACTTGGTTTATATATAAAACACCTTATATTTACATAATTATGCCAGATATCACAATATTGATTGAAAATAGGGATGTTCTGCAATGGGCAGCATGTCATTTAAAGTTTTTAGTGAGCAGCTAAATTTAATTAGCTGGCATACATATAAAACGCCTTATATTTGCATTGTTACGCCAGAAGCCACAAATTTAACTAAGAATACACGGTAAGCATTTTGGTCAGCATTTTTGTGGGTCAGCATTTTATTCTTACCCCATAAAGAAACCCAATTTATTGTTCAAAAACACTTTTTCTCAGAAAGGAAATATATCAATAATGGATAATAATATTGTAAACAGCCTGAATTTATTAATTATCTTGACAATATATTGAAAATAATAAAAATATGTTGCCTCCAGCTGCCTTTTATTAGCGATATACGATCGAAAACGGAAATCAGATTTAAGACAAATACAAAATCCAGGATGGCCATAAACTACCAGAACACTCGATCGGTAAGACTCGAGGAACACACTAGACAGCAAAGGAATTCGACTAAAATTTCTTTAATTTCCAATACTAGAAAAATAATAATAAAAAGTAGCAATAATTTGCGCGACATAATATAAAGATAAGATAATTCGACTCTGATTATTGTATGCCGCAATCCTATGATATTTTTGTTTGAACAAACAAATAATGTTACACTGAATGCAAAATAACAAAAGCCTACTCTGTGCTGCCTTTACAATTTCGTTGTCCCAGCTGTATGATAACATTGTAGTATGCGGTGTAGACAGTCAGAACTGGACTTAAAACATTTTGACATTGTCTTTTCAAATATTTTCAAAGTACAATGTTCGGGCATAACTTTTATTGTAACGTATTAATTTTATATCAGTTTAAACTGCACAAAAATCTTCCCTGTGGTATAGTTTCCAGTAACAATCTAGACTACAAGTGAGTTTACAATACATATGGTATAATATACAGCGTGATCATAAATGATTGAAAGTTACGTGACTTGGAAAAATTCGTTTTTTATCAAAACTATGTTCCGCGGAAAAAAATTAGTATTCATTGCTTGTCAAACGAACGTTATGTAGTGCCATTACTATAAATTTGCAAGATTATCTTGTTTTTTGCATTTGTACTCGTAGTAAGGCAGAAATGAAGAATACTGTTATTAATTAATATTGAAAGAAAACTAACTTTTTGACATTTTAAAGTTTAGATGGTTACCATAGTTTAGTAGAAATCACATCGTAGTGACAATAAAATCAGAACGATGTGGCACAGTCAATAATATTATGATCACTTTGTATAATAATCCATGCAAATATGTGAACCTGTCACACCCAAAAAGTGTTTCTTAACAGAAAAAAGCTGTCAAAACAGAATCCAATAAATAATTTATAAAAATGTGCGATATCTGAAAAAAAATTGAGTTTATGCATATTAAAAATTTTCAAAGATAAGTATATTTTACTAGCTGGACGTTACTTTGTTACTATAAAAAAACGTGTGTATAACTCATCCTAAAATATGTAATATTACACAAGAGCTTTTTATTTCTCCGGATAAATTTGTATCGAAATCTTGTTGCCTAGCAATTTGAAAAGAAAAATTGTTTAATAAAATCACGACACCGTAGGTGGAGTTCAAATGTCAAACAGAAATTTATTCTGAGGAAATAAAATGCTCGAGTGTAATTCAATGAGAAAATTTAATTACACAAATAACAGCCAATGGATGAATGGATTACAATAATAGTAACCATGCTTATATAAAAATTTTCTCGGAAATTTTTTACTAGTAGCTTGAGTAACTTAACTGAAATTAATAAGCGGAAAATTTTCCGGCATCTGTCACTTTGACATCTGGTCTCATTAGCCAAACTCTCGCTTTATGTTATATCTTATCTTATGATATAAAATGACTAAAAATTACATGTACGTATTTTTTCCGGTTATCTTAACTTTTATCTATCCTCAATGAAAATAAATTATAAAATTGTCTTTAAACATCATTTTTGTTATTTTTTGATGTTGGAATGGTTACTTAGTTGAAATAAAATTAAAACATTTTAAACACAATAAATATTATTTTCCGTCGATCGTTTATTAAAGAGTATCATTAATGTAAAAAAATCATACATTAATGACCCCTTATAAATGCATGATTTTTATTAATCAACGATTTATCGGATGCGTTCAAAACACGTAATATTGTATTATATTGACCAGCTCTAAGTTTTAGCAAAATGCAAAACAGAATTAAAAGAAATGATTTTCACACTTCTAGGTAAATAATATTTACGTAGAATTCAGTGTCGGATTATCCGCCTCAGGGCCCGGGCCTGCCAGGGGCCCGGCCACGCACCAATTTTTTTTTATACATGTATACGAGTATATCTCTAAAACAGAAACTTATGATGACTAAACAAATTATATTATATGGAAAATAATGAGTATAAGAAAACGTTTATTGTTATTGGCTTTTATTCAGTATAATCATACAACTGCGCTCGCTAACTGAGCATGTGCCATGAAAGCCCTAGACCTAGAAAGCGCTTCATTGAACCTTACTTCTGGAGTTCAACTTTTAGAATCACTTGTAATATTTATTAATGAGCTTAGAGATAAATTTGATTATTTGGAATGTATAGCCAAGTCAATGTCTGCTGAAATTGAGACATAGGCACTATACCACGATGAGACGAAGAGAATTAGAAAGAGAAAAGTGTTTGCTGATGAAACTAGAGATAATGAAACAGAATTGCGTGGTAGAGAAAATTATAAAATTAATGTGTTTTACGTAGTATGTGATTCTTTGGTACAAGATGAAAGAAGATTAGAATCATATTCTGAAGTTGAATCTACTTTACTACATTATCGATGATTCTTTAGAAAAGCTCTCTGTTAAATATCAACGAAATATTGAATCATCAAATTTAACAGAAGAGTTTCAACATTTTCAAATTCTTTGCAAAAACACAAATTCTGACATAATTAATTTAAAAAATTGAACTGGCGCACGCGCAGTCTGTTCGGTTCACATTCCCTAATATTATTACCTAGTTAGAAATTTATTTTACTATTCCGTTATCAAACGCTTCGCAGAGAGATCGTTTTCTGCGTTGAAACGGGTAAAAAAATACCTAATATCAACTATGGGGCAAAATAGGCTAGATGCTTTTTCATTGCTATATAATTATGTATGGATAATATCGACGCAGATAGCCTTATAAATGACTTTGCATTAAAAAATATATTTTTGGCGTATTATTGTAGGGGCCCAAAAATTGTTACCGTCTCAGGCCCGAAAGAACCTTAATCCGGCCCTGGTAGAATTGCTTTAAAATGAACATAAAAAAATAACATCATTCTAAAAACGAAAAAACTTTGGATTTAGTACTATACTAATCAATATTAAGTGAATTGACTGCACCCGCTTCTCCCTGAAAACAGTTGATTGTTCGATTGTTGTTGTTGAGCTGTTCATTGTTGCCGATACAATTGTGGTGAACATTTAAAGCGGTACTAACCTAATTTGTTATGGAATAAAATTTAAAAATTTTCAAATTAAAAAGTTATGACCAACAGAAATATATTGTAACTAAGTAACTCATGTGTTAATAGGCGATTAATAATCTCAATTATAACACACTAGTTTGTGAAATAACTATTGATAAATTATACAAAATAATAAATTTTAAAATAACAAATGATTAATAAAATTTTTGAAAAACCAGCAGTAAAACATAACAAACAGAAGTAAATGATTTTATGTATTAAAAGTTAATTTGAAGATTTTCTAATGTAAAGGCTTCCAAATTTTCAAGGAAAAAATCTTCATCTTGGTAAACATTCCGTACGGTATTATTCTGCATATTATTCAATACCTCCGTCCAAACAACGTTTTGTGTATAACCTTGCGTCTGGTCATTATTTTCTGTAGGCAACAAAACTTTTAAGCTGTTTCATCTTAACTCTCGAAAATGCTACATACTTTACTTAATTTTATATGGAATCCGCACGCTATCCTATAGCGTTTATTGTTTTGTTAAACATAAAAATAAAAAATAATTTATGTTTGTGGGGAAAAAATAATTTTGGCACCCATATTTGTACAAAAACCGCAATATTTGTAAAAAAGAGAGTTTTCGCGCGCCACTGTACAGCATTTATTTGTAAGTGAATTAACTTCAAATTTTAATATGTTGTCAACAATAGTCCAGTAGCCTTGTCATGGACATGGTTATAATGGGCCTAAGTTGCATCAAGTGGTGGTAGTAGGTTTATATTTTTTTTCTTGTATAAGATGTGACTGAGATGCAAAATCCAAGTTTTCGACCTCGGCAACCCTCCGGAACACTTTTGAATATCTCAAAAACTGCTAAATTTTTGCACTTTTTTCGGTTTCTTACCATTTTGACTATGAAGGAGCACGATTTCGACAAAAACAATTCTATACATTTTTAAACTTGAAACCGGAAGTCAATATCATTATTCGTTCAGATATTATAGTTAGTTTTTCCCCGAGAGAAATAGTAAAAATTTTGTTTATTCTTTTGTATATTGTGTTTAATTAACTATAATATCTGAACGAATAATGATATTGACTTCCGGTTTGCAGCACTGAATTCCTCGTACTTTTTTCTATAAGATACATTCTGTCAAAAATTTTCAATGGTCTTCCTTGAGCTGAAATTTAAAGTTCTTCCGCGAGAGAATATAGTAAAATTTTTGTAGAAGAGAAACGGTTGGTGTTTCAAATCTGTATATTTTGCCAAACTTTGAAAAGCTGTATCTCGGAAACTATTAGGGCTACCGAGCCCATTCTGGTTTTAAATTGTAGACAATTTAATCTAGTTTAAAAATGTATAGAATGGTTTTTGTCGAAATCGTGCTCCTTCATAGTCAAAATGTTAAGAATCCGAAAAAAGTGCAAAAATTTAGCAGTTTTTGAGATATTCAACAGTGTTCCGGAGGGTTGCCGAGGTTGAAAACTTGGATTTTGCATCTCAGTCACATCCTATACAAGAAAAAAAATAGAAACCTACTACCACCACTTGATGCAACTTACGATGTACTAGGTTACTGGACTACAAAGCTTGGATCTACGAAATAACCGATCGAATTTTTTAAATTCGTTTTAAAACAGAAGATATTTGTGTACAAAAAATAACAAAAATTGTCAAAATTTAAATTAACATATTTCGATTTTAAAGCAAAATTTTAAAATTCTGCATTGACCATTTTGTAGATTGTACTTTTATCTTCCACATTATCTTTAGATTATTATATTTAACAAAACAATAACTGCTGTGGAGTGGCGAAGGTAGAGGATCGTCTTAAGAGGAATGCCCACCCCTACAAAATTAAGCAAAAATATGTTCTCGTTGGGCCCATGAAATTGACTTTAATTTTGGTCCGATTTGTTTGCTCTGTTTTTAAATTTAATGATAAAAGATGTCTCCAGGTCTATTTAGTGCCATTTTTTTTTAATTTAAATTTTTACATGTATTTTTTAAGATCCAAAGTTAGTAAAATTTTTAGAACTTTGAAGATAAAATATTAAAAAACTAAAATTAAAATTAACAAAGTGACACTAAGACTTTAATCTTTCATTTAAAAAAATATTTAAAATTAGTGGTAATTTCATGTACCCAACGAAACCTCTTTTGTAGTAAAAATGGCTAAATAAGGTTCATTTTTCGAATCAACCGATGTCGTCACAATGGGTAACAATAGTTTGTGGGGATTCCTCTTAATAAAGTAAGGTCAGGTATCTGGGCGAAGACGGTCACAGCCCGGCAATTAGATACGCTGAGAAGTGTATACAGTAAAATATTCGAGTAGGCGTGGCATTGGCGTGGCCTGGTGTATTTTTGAACAGCGAAAAACTCGCTGAAAACGAGCTCGCCTGTGAATCGATTTCAAACGATAAAAATTACAAATTGCAAATATCTCGAAAAAGGTGACAAATTTCGTAAATATAAACATAAAAACACCCCTACCACCCCCTGTCATTTTATAGGTGAAATATTCGATTGCCGTATAAAAATTTAAATTTACGCATAAAAAACAATCAAAAAAATTAATTATTCTTTCTTACTGGACGTCACTGGATAGAATCAATCAATCAGG
>OX384035.1:20377487-20404987 GCA_947534325.1 Agonum fuliginosum | reverse complement strand
ACCTGAAAATTATTGTTTTGATCAAAATTTACTGTCAATTTACTTGTGAATTAAAATTATGATACATCATTTCACCCTCATATCATTTCATCTCATTTAATTATAAGTTCTTTTCAAAATTTATGGTTGTTTTTGTATTCGAAATTTATGGTTATTATATTCAATATTTATGGTTTTTATATGCAAAATTTTCTCGTTTGGCAATATCAATATACATCGTATGTTAAAATTATCTACGACATTTTATTTCATACGTTCCTCTACCGTTCATCCAGAGTACCCCTCTTTTTATTTCAGAAGTTTGTATTTGGTATTTTATATGATAGGGGTATCAGCTTTCAAAATACCTGGCGCCCTAATTAAAATAATTTCAAGTAAGTTTAAAGTGATAAGACCCATCCCCTCTCCGCAAGTAGCCGGCCGGTGCCGTTGTCTAGGTGTCCAGTTTGCGGTAGGTATAGAAATTTATTTGCTTTTGCCTATTTATTTTAATTTATTAAGATTAAAATTAGTACTACGTGGCAATATGTTAATGAAGAGCTGATAAGATTTTGGTAAAAATCTGTCAACCGGAAATGGTATTTTCTTGAAGAATTTTAACATTTTTTGCAAAAAATATAGGAAATACTGCGATAGTTACAATTTGTCATTCGACATTTGAAAGAACAAATTATCTTTTACAATATTTATTTAACATCGTTTCTATATCTCTTACCAATAAAGGAAAATTAATTTTCAAAAATTTGTAATTTTACCTACCACGATTTGTAAATCATAATATAGGAAAAAAATTAAAAACAAAATTGAATATGTCAATGTGACAGATGAACAGACGTATACACAATTTCTGAAATGTTTGTGGCACCATTTTAAAAGAAATGTAAATATTATTAACAACTGAACATAATGTAATAAGGTAATAGTAAAGTTAAATTTTTATCTATAAAGAGCTAATTAAAGAACTAAGAACTATAAAAAAATTTTCAAAAAGTCTAAATTTATTGCAAAATTATAAGAAAGCCTAACTAAAATCAACTTCACATAAATTACAGTGTTAAGGCGAGAGGTCGTGTGCTGGCCACATCAGATTTTTTAAATTTAGTAACAATAAAAATTGAATAATGGTGTAACTGTGTGTGATAAATAAAGCGTTCAAGTACTAAATACTGTGGCGTGTGCAATTTATTTATAACTTTAAAATTTCATTTTCCTGTAGGTACTTATTTTTTAATGCAGTATGTCATTATGCTAAAATCAAATTATAATTCACATTTATTGCAATAATAATATTAAAAGTATCTTTTTGTCATACCTGCACAAAAAGTAACCTTTTTCGTGCCTGTTTTACGTGCGCAAAGTGTCTTATTTTTTAACTAGACAAAAATGCGTGCGCAAAGTACAAGCGTGCGGGAATAGCGTGCGCAAAATTTCACTTTGCGCAGGCAAATTTAACACTCACACAGTTTTCTGTAGTTACCGACACGAAATGTGCGCGTAGCACTAGCGCCACACACGTGATAATCTAATACTACAAGCACGTGAACAGCTGTTGTACCTACTTCTCTATGCATAGTTTCTACTGTCGACTATTGTGCAGATTGTGCATTGGATATTGGATCTAATGGACAATAATATTTTATTCTTATATTTTAATGTTCTTTTCTTTACTGTTAATAATTCGTTTCTTATGCTTTTACATGTAGGTAAATATTAGTTACTTTTTTATTTTATACATATTAATTTTAAAAGTATTCATTTTATCTTTTGATAAGTAAGGTCACTCAAAAGGTTACTTTTTGTGCAGTAATGACAAAAAATATCGTGTGCATCTCGTGAGCAAAGGCGCTATTGCGCTTGGCTTCGTTACAGCCCTCGCCGTAGCGACCCTCGGCCTCCTCGGCTCGCCTCGGTAGGCCTCGAGCCGCTACTGCTCGGGCTGCAACTCGCCTCGCGCAATTGCTTACTTTGCGCACTAGATACACAATATACTATACCTTATAATTAGGAATAATAATTATTAAATAGATATATTTTTAGGTTATGAACCACAAATGATAGCTGACAGATGGCAGCAAAGTCATTTGCAGTTATATCAATAATTTTTTACATTATTTATGAATGACATTTTTGTTTAAGTTGCCATTAGGTTTGTCAATGAACCCTGTTCGAACTATAACTGAAAGTTCGAACATGTTCGTACATGTTCAACGGAATTGAACTTGTTCGAACAGTTCAACAGTTCGAACAGTTCAAAAGTTCGAACAGAACCTCTGAACAGTTCAATAGTTTGAACTTTTTGCACTATAACATTATATCATAATTGTTTTGGCGCTGGTATGCTAATGAGCGAATGACGCGGGCGCAGAATATCGATATTTATCGATACTTATCGATATTTGTCGATATATCCAAAATTATCGATATTATTTCGATATCGAATATCGATATTAAAATTTGAATATTGCGGAGCCCTAGTTTTCAGGCCCTTATTCTTCATTAGCATTGTCAAATAAGTGGGCAGTATCGGTAGGTTCCGAGGTTTTAAACATGTCAAAAATACAAAAAAAATCTTGAAGCTTTAAATAATTCAATTAAAAATGTCAGTTGACAGTTAAAAAGTCAAAAGTAAAAAAAAAGTAATATAATTAATTTTCTACCTTAAGAGATGTATAAACCTTGAACTAGTTATTAAATACTCGTACAGTATAAAGTAGAAAAAGTTTGAACTTTTGATTGAACTGTTCAAGAGTTCGAACAGTTCAATGCCGTTGAACACGTTCGAACCTAATATTTATGAACTGTTCGAACAGCCTAGTTGCCATCATAAAAATTATTAATTCTCTTATTTTTAGTACAACAAAATAATGCCTTTAAACATTATTTTAGGTTAAATTTTATGTTTTTAATTATTATGTGTTGCAATAAATACATAATTTACACGAATTAATTTTTTTTACATTACATACCCACTATCAGATTTTGCAACAATATTAAATGAACAATAATTTACTTGAAAATATTGCGCACATGTCAAAGTGACAGCTGTCAATGTTAATGTGACAGCTGTAAAAGTCAAAGTGACAGCTGTCAAAGTCAAAGTGACTTAAAATTCAAGATTATAAATCTAAATGTTAAATTGGAATTATTTGAGGCCCGAAGGGCCGATTTTTTCCAGGGACCACAGAGTTTGAGCTCGCGAAGCGGGCGAATCCCCCTTGTCGCGCGGTAGCGCGACCTAGCCGAAAAACCCGCGTAGCGGGGCCTGACTATCATATATATTAAAAGAGAATGGAGGATCTATATCGTAATCATGAAACTTTCATGACCTCTAGAAATTCTATGGTTAAAGTTTTTATATATTAAAATAGGGAATGGAGGATCTATATCGTAATCATGAAACTTTCATGACCTCTAGAAATTCTATGGTTAAAGTTTTATAAAAAATTTTTTTCCTACTTATAAATATATGTTTAAAGCTGATTCTTTTATATATTTGAAATTTTTTAAAACCATAATTTACGAGAAAAACCATAAAAACCATCAAATTTTCTTGTATCTACGTCTTCATTGGAATTAATTTTTGTTTTTTTGATTGTTGATGGAATGGTAGTTTGACAGATGTCATTTTGTGATATTTACAATTTTATGATTTTAAATGCATTTATTTTATTTTAAAAGTAATTTGTAAATCATTTCAAGTACTAAGAGAGAAAACGTAAAATTTTAAAATATTTTCGTTAATTTTTATACTATTTTTACAAAAAATTATTAATTTTGACATTTAATAAATGTACAGGTTTTACAAAATTATTTAGGATCCAAGTAGGTAGATTTTATAGGAAAAAATTAGAAGAATGACTGAGCGATCGTATGACAGCTGTCATTTACTGACGTTTACAATTTGAAATTTCCGATGGATTTATTGTAAGTAATAGATATAATGCGAGAAATTTGTAAATTATAACAGGTAAAAAATGTTGGAGCACAGATGTTTTTAACATTTTCGTCAATTTTAATATTATTTAAAAAAAATTAATATATTTTGACAGTCACTTAAAAGTACAGTCACATTAAAAGGCATTAGGAGTTTTAATAGTAGGTACATTCAAAGTAAAAATTATAACCAGTATTTTGTAACTTCCGGTTTTATAATTTTACCGGATGTTATCACAAAACCATCGACTTTGGTATCAAATTAAAGGGCTAAATGTGGGTACTTCATAAAATCGTTAAAAATGGCAACCGACGATCGGTTTTTTGTTTTCATAATACTTTCTTAAATTTATATATACCTAATCAAGTTTGATATACACATAACATTTATTGTGCCTGCCAAACTTATATTCTTGCTTAAGAATGATGTATAAAATTATATAAAATGGAGGCCGATCTAGTAATTACAAAAAAGTATTGTAATCGTGATTTTTTGACAGTTCTAGATTTTGGTGAATCTTCACAGTTAAGACCCTACTAAACCCAAAAACCAATTTAAAAAAAGTTGGTCTGTCACTCTGATATTCCACGGATATTGGATAACTTAAAAAAAGGTCATCTTGACTTCCATTTCAAGGTCATGGACACCCTGTATATAACCAGGTGACCTAGAAACTCGCTGATGACGTTGCCCACTTGTCGCTAACTTCAAGATCATCTTGACTTCCATTTCAAGGTCACCTCCACTTCCAGGGTTGTTCCATGCCTCATGCCTCATCCGCATGCCTCATCCGCATGCCTCATGCCTCATCCGCATGCCTCATCCGCATGCCTCATCCGCATGCCCCATGCCCCATCGTCACCCCTGTTGTCCACTTGTTGACCTATATTTCAAGGTCATTGTGACTTCCATTTCGAGGTCATTGTGACTTCCATATATGTTATTTGAAATAACATGTTAGTTAATAAGCTAAAAACCACAATGTGATATGAAACAGGAAGTATGCTAATGAGTGAGTAATTTTTAAAACCACAATGTGATAAGAAACAGGAAGTATGTTAATGAGCTAACAATTTTTAAAACCACAATGTGATATGAAACCGGACGTGCTCTAATGAGAAGAAAAATAAGAAGAAGTATGGAAATTTTTGTAGTGATAAGAATACATATATAAGAGCTGAATTATTATTTTTATTTAATGTTATTCGAAATGAGTGCTGCTGCTTTGGTAAAGAAAACTGTATCTGATTTAAGTGATAAAGTAATTGAAAATTTCAGAAATGCATTTGATTTGATAAAAACTGACGATCAAGCAGAAAAGTGGCTTAAACATGTAAATAAAATTATTTTGTTGTTATATAAACGTATACGACAATATAAACATGTAACGTTTAAAGATGAAAATTTGCTGAAACTAGAAGCCAATTTAACAATACTTAAAGCATATCGTGAGAAGTTGAAAAATTTGAAAAGTCATAAAAGAAAATATGGTGCGGGTGTTAGTGTTAATAAAAAGAAAAATACTTTATTATGGCAAGATGTAAATTCCGTATTTAAAAATAGAATTAAAACTGGTGCTATTATTAATAAACCAGGTATTAAAGATCCAAAAATATTTTTTAATAAGGCGAAACAAATATTTAAGAATAAAATAAAATCGGCATTGGCATTATCTATTTTAAAAGTAAATGTTATATTTAGTGCTGATTTTATTTTACCACATACTGGTGCTACGGAAATAAAAACTTTCTCTACTGCAAACAAAGTAATTGATAATTCAATGAACATTGATGAATGGTATATGGAGAATGTAGTAGATAAGATTTTGCAAGAGCTTGAAGAATTTCAGGAAACAGATTCAGGATGGGCATTGAATGAAATACTTCATTTAAAAGTAAATATGAATAACTATAGTCCTATTACTATATCTAAATACATAGATTTACCAAAACAGATAAAAGATAAAAAATCTGCTGTGGCCACCACACGACCTCTCGCCTAATTCTGCTTATTCTACTAATCTAATAAATAGTTTTACTTACATTTTAATAGTTTCATGTTCATGTAATATGTAAACGATAATGTAAACCAATATGCAAGCAAAAGATGTCAACTGTACTGTCACTGTCATACTAATTCAAATTTTATGTAGAAACAAATTTTATATCATGGACAACAAGATACTGGAATTTCAAAAAAATAGCATATTAATTGTACTTTATTTTATTGTTAAATACTTCCAGATTCAGCAATTTGTATTTATAATTAACTGTACACATAGATAATCACAATTTCTTTTATTTTTAATTGCAAAAATTGTCATAAATAAATAATGTACCAATATATTTAAGGAAAACTTTTCCAAACTTCTAAAAGTACTACTTCCGGTTTGCGGATTTCTACCAAAATCTTATCCGGTGTTAAGATACTTATTAAAACCTTAAATATGAAATTTGGTTATAAACGGTTTGATACTTTTTAAGTTATCGTGGACGAAAAATCGTCGGTTCATACAAACGCACACACACACGCACACACACACAGACATCATCGTGAAAATAGTAAATTCGTATTCTAGAGACCCTGAAACGTGCTTATCCACCAAAAACTCATACTCGAAAATTTTGACCCATTACAATACCTCTCTTATAGAATATGAGGCGAGAGGTAAAAAGCTATTATAAATGTTAAAAACGACGACGAGTATTGTTTTTTGTGGGCTATTGTATCTGCTTTATTTCCGGTGGATAAAAGTTCTGATAGAATTTGGTCATATCCACATTTTTCCGATGTACTCAACTATACAGGACTGACGTTTCCAATGAAACTTAAAGATATACCTAAATTTGAAGATATGAATAGATTAAATATTAACGTTTATACATTGGAAATTTTCAATAAAAAATATGAAGTTGTTCCGGTAAAATTATCAGAGAAGAATTTTGAAAAATCTATACATCTCTTAATGATGTACTCAAGTAATGAAGAAGAAAAAGAAGAAGAAGAAGAAGAAGAAGAAGAGGAAGAATCCGTTGTTCATAACGTTGATAATATAAATATTGTGGAGCAAACAAGATCACAGGTAAATTATCATTTTATGTGGATTAAAAATATAAGTAGATTATTACATTCTCAGATATCTAAATATAATTGTAAACATTGGTTATGTGATAGGTGTTTAAATAGTTTCAAAAGTGAAAAGTCTCATAAAAACCATATAATGAATTGTAAAAATCAGTCACGAATAGTTTTACCAACAGAATCAAATAACACACTGAAATTTCAAAATTTCCTGCACCAAGAAAAAGTTCCGTTTGTCATTTACGCAGATATATAATCAATTTTAGAGAAAGTAGATGATAAACGTAATTTGAATACAGAAATAATTCGAAAACATGTACCTTTTAGCATTGCATATTATATGAAATGTTCTTATGACAGTACACTTTCAAGATTTCAAATTTATAGGGGTAAAAATTGTATTGAATGGTTTTCGAATCAATTAAATGAAATATCAAATGAAGTAAATAATATAATGAGAGATAAAAAACCTATGAGTTTAACAACTGTTGAACAAGAACAATTTTCTAATACAACAACATGTCATATATGTCGTAAAAAAATTACATTACATGATATTAAAGTACGTGACCATTGTCATTTGACTGGTAAATATAGAGGTGCGGCTCATCAATTATGTAATTTAAAATATCGAAATTCTAATACAATTCCCGTTGTATTTCATAATTTAAGTTCATATGATGCACATTTCATAATAAAATCCATAGTTAAACAAATTCCGGGTATAACAAGTTTGTTACCTATTAATAAAGAAAGATATATTTCGTTTACAAAATTTGTTAAAAAAACAAAAATAAAATTAAGATTTATTGATTCATATCGTTTTATGGCGAGTAGTTTAGATAAATTATCTTCTTATTTAACGGAAACTGAGAAATCAATAACAAAATCATTATGTGATTCTGAATCAAAATTTCATTTATTAACAAAAAAAGGTATATTTCCGTATGATTATATAGATTCATGGGAAAAACTTGAGGAACAAAAATTACCAAAAATGGAAGATTTTTATAGTTCATTGAAAGGGGAAAATATTACTGAGGAAAATTATAATTTTGCAAAAGAAGTTTGGAATACTTTTGATATAAAAACAATTGGAGATTATGCAGACTTATATTTAAAAACTGATGTTACACTTTTAAGTGATGTATTTGAAAATTTTAGAGATAGTTGTATGGAAACTTATAAATTAGATGCATTACATTATTTTACAGCCCCCGGATTAGCATTCGATGCAATGTTAAAGAGTACTGAAATTGAGCTTGAGTTATTAACAGACATCGATAAAATAATGTTTATTGAAAAAGGTATTCGCGGTGGATTATCTCAGTGTTCTAATAGATATGGAAAAGCAAATAATAAATATATGGGTGATCTATATGATCCAAATATACCTGAATCACATTTAATGTATTTCGATGTAAATAATTTGTATGGTGTTGCCATGAGAATGTATTTACCGTTTTCAAATTTTGAATGGGTAGATAAATTAGCTATTAACGGTATTAATATAATGAATATTAGTCAAACATCTAGTGTAGGATATATCTATGAGGTTGATATGGAATATCCTGAAGAATTACATGATTACCATAAAGACTTACCCTTATGTCCTGAACATTTTATACCACCGACATCGTATTCAAAAACAAAGAAATTAATTGCAAATTTATATAATAAAAAAAATTATATAATACATTATCAAAATTTACAACAATGTATACAACTTGGTATGAAAGTTACAAATATTCACAAAGTTCTACAATTTAATCAAAAACCGTGGTTAAAACAATATATTGACATGAACACAGATTTAAGAAGTAAATCGAATAATGAGTTTAAAAAATTTTTTTACAAATTAATGAACAGCGCTGTTTTTGGAAAAACTATGGAAAATGTTCGTAACTATAAAGAAGTTAGAATAGTTACACACTGGGGTGGAAGATATGGAGCTAGAAAATATATTTCCCAACCAAATTTTCATAGTTGTACCATATTAGATGAAGATATAATTATAATTGAAATGAAAAAGAAATTAATTCAGTTGTGTAAACCTATTTATACAGGATTTTCAATTTTAGATTTATCTAAAACTGTTATATATGATTTTCATTTACAGATTTTGATATATATGAAATGATGAAATGTGACATTGATAAATTTGATACTTCTGATTATAAAAAAGATAATTTTTATAATATGCCTCAGGTTAATAAAAAAGTAATTGGGCTTATGAAAGATGAAAATAATGGAGATATTATGTCAGAATTTATTGGACTTCGGTCAAAAATGTATAGTTATAAGGTATTAAAGGATAACTCTGAGAAAATTAATTAAAAATTAAAAGGAATTAATTATGGTACATTAAAAACCATAAAGTTTGAAGATTACTATAATTGTTTGTTTCAGAACACTATACTTGTTAAGAAATAAGTTACAATAAGATCTAATAAACATCACGTAAATACTATTAGACAGAAAAAAGTAGCACTTAGTCCGTATGATGATAAATGTATTGTAAATTATTTGTACCCTGAAACTTATCCATGGGGATATAATTTTAATTCAAAATAAAATAATTTTCAAGATTGAGCATGTTTTTTACCTCTCGCCTAGAGAGGTATAGGGATCGTGAAAAAATTCGATGTCGAGATTTTTGTTAATTAGCACGTTTTAGCACCTTTAGAACCTATTTTGACTGTTTTCACGATGATGTCTGTGTGTGTGTGTGTGTGTGTGTGTGTGTGTGTGTGTGTGTGTGTGTGTGTGTGTGTGTGTGTGTGTGTGTGTGTGTGTGTGTGTGTGTGTGTGTATGAAAGTCTGTATGTACGCCTACTATAGACTTTCGTCCCGGTTCATTATCTCAAATTCTACTGAACATAAAATTCTAATATTTTGCATTATACAATTATATATGTTAATGAAGAGCTGAAAAGATTTTGGTAAAAATCCACCAACCGGAAATGGTACTTTTCTTGTAGCACTATAACATTTTTTGCAAAAATTGTATAAAATAATGCGATTGTTACAATTTGACATACCACACATGAAAGAAGAAATTACATTGTACAATATTTAATTTTATTTGTTTCTATATCTTTAACCAATAAAGAAATATAATTTTTTTAAATATATAATTTTACCTACCACGATTTGTGAATCCCGAAATAGAAATAAAATTTAAAACAAAAATAAAATTGTCAATGTGACAGATAAACAGATGTCTGTGGCAAGGAGGTCTGTGGCAAGGAGGTTTCTCTGTGGTGTAGGGCATGTGTAGAGTGTGGTGTAGAATTTTGAAATGTAGGATATAGTATAGATATTAACTGGACATAGTATAGTATTATGTAAATATGGTATTTATAAAATAAAATAATATATTAAACTAAGAGCTGATTAGATTTGTGAAATATATAATTTATTACCTAATTAAAGCTTAATATTTGATTTGGTTAAATACGAGGTTAAGTAATAATACTTCAATGTCAAGGCGAGAGGTATTGTAACGGCCACGTCAGATTTTTTTATTTTAATCCTTCACAATAGGTATGATAAGTGAAACCACAAACTGATATGAAACTGTGTGTGAACTAATTAGAGAAGAATTCTAAGAAGAAGTAGATAAGTTTTTAATATATAAGTTAGTTTCTTTAAAATTTTACAGTCATAACTTATTTGTGTGTGTGTGTGTGTGTGACATATAAAATAATAATGAGTTTAATAAAGAATAATTTTAATACCGAGTTAGAACCATTATTACGAAATAATTCACAACGATTTGTAATGTTACCTATTCAATATGATGATATATGGTTTATGTATAAGAAAGCGTTAGCATCTTTTTGGGTAACTGAAGAAGTGGATCTCTCAAATGATTTAAATGATTGGAATAATAAACTAAGTGACAATGAAAAACATTTCATTACACATGTACTAGCATTTTTTGCTGCTTCAGATGGGATAGTAAATGAAAATCTTGTTGAAAGATTTTGTCAAGAAGTACAAATACCTGAGGCTCGATGTTTCTATGGCATTCAAATAGCGATGGAAAATGTACATTCAGAAATGTATAGTTTACTTATTGATACTTATATTCAGGATAAGAAAGAGAAACAATTTTTATTTAATGCGATAGAAACACTTCCATGTGTTAAAAAGAAAGCTGATTGGGCATTAACATGGATATCTAGTACATCTACGTTTGGTGAAAGAATTATAGCGTTTGAAGGTAAATTTTTTTCAGGTAGTTTTGTAGCTATTTTTTGGTTGAAAAAGCGTGGACTTATGCCAGGACTAACCTTTAGTAATGAGCTGATTGCCCGTGATGAAGGATTACATTGTGATTTTGTATGTTTAATGTATAAACACTTAGTACAAAAACCACCTAAAGAAAAAATTTATAGTATAATAATGGATGCTGTAAAAATTGAAAAAGAATTTCTAACTGATGCTCTACCTGTTCGTCTTTTAGGAATGAATTGTGATTTAATGTCGCAATATATTGAATTTGTTGCTGATAGACTTTTTTTAGAATTAGAATTGGAAAAAATTTATAAAACAAAAAATCCATTTAATTTTATGGAATTAATTTCGTTAGAAGGAAAAACTAATTTTTTTGAAAAAAAAGTTAGTGAATATCAAAAATATGGAGTAATGAAAAATAGCAAAAACGATGATAATGTTTTTACAACAAATGCTGATTTCTAATAAGGAGTGTAAGATAGGAAATATTAAAAAAATAAATATAGTAGTATAAGATTATTTATTTTGTTTTATTTCTATAACACCATTTTTGTACTGAAATATATATTTATTATCATTATCATCATCATTATCATCATCAATTATAATAATCTTATCATCATCATCATCATCATCGTCTATTATTCTATTATATTCTATTATTTTTCTTCTTCTTTTTTTTCTTCTTCTTTATCATCAGTACTGTAATAAATTAAAAACAAAAACATGAGTATAAAAAAATAAAAATAATTACTTAAATTACTTACCGAAAATATTCTGCTCTTTGTTCATTTAACTCCATATCATTGATATTGGGATATATTAGGGGATAAAGCGCATTATATATATCTTCTTCTTCTTGTTCTTCTTCTTTATCATCAGTACTGTAATAAATTAAAAACAAAAACATGAGTATAAAAAATAAAAATAATTACTTAAATTACTTACCGGAAATATTCTGCTCTTTGTTCATTCAACCCCAAATCATTGATATTGATATTGGGATATATTGGGGGATAAAGCGCATCATATATCGCATTAATTTTTAGTTGCATGATTTGTAACATTTTGGTTACATTCGGATCCATGTTGAAACTATTAAACAATATGTAGAAATTGATTTTTGTTTTTGTATAAATATTCTAAATGTATTTGAACTAAAGTAATTGAGTTATAGATAATTATTTACAAATGAGACACATTAAAACTAATAAAAACTAATATTATTTTTGCATATATACTCTAAACATAAATGTTTTAAAGAATTTGGATTAAATTTAGAGGTATATGTTGTGAAATTGGTATATATATATATATATATATATATATATATCTTTCCATATTTACTTGACTTGCATCATTACCTATTCGATCATATGTGTAATTAATTTGGAAACATAAGCCTAATTTATTATAATAAATAGCTGATTTAGGTACCTTGCCTATCAGCCAGTAACATATGTGAAATGAGATTATACAAATTATATATAAATCAATGTTTAGACAATCACAACGCCCATGCTTTTGAGTGGGATTTGAACCCACAACCTCGCTGCCCGCTCGGTCCACAGTGAGTCTAGTCACGTTAGACCGCGCGGCCATCGTGGCCGGCAGAAATAAATTTAGTATTATAATAATTTAATTGTAGAATATCAATATTGCTTAAAATAAAATAAAGCAATCAGTTAAAAAATAAAATAATATTGTATAAGTGTACTTACAGTTTTTTGTTTGGAGAAGTGACTGTGGTACTGAACTGTTGCTACACACAACTATGATATTCAATGTAATTTTTTCACTATATATATAATATCATATCATTTTGCGGTTCTGTTAAAAACCGCTAATTAAAATTTTGTTTCACTGTTTTAATAATAATTTAATATCATATCATTTGCGGTTCTGATAAAAACCACTAATTAAAATTTGTTTTCACTGTTTTGATAATAATTTTATTATCAGCTAAACGTACTGCGAAAATATTAGGTTTACATAAACAGGAAATGGAAAGGAAAAATAATACAGAGTTAAAATTTTTATTGTTTATTTTCATATAAATAAATTATATAAGTATTACATATTATAATAATGTGATATTTTTAACAATAATTGTTTCAATTGTTTAAATACACTTACATTAGAACACTCAATATTAAATAAAGATAAATCAAATATTCCTGCTTTAACAAGTTTATTTGTAAATTCATTATATGCATAATACGTACCATTTTTAAAGAAATAAATTAAACCATCTATATAACGAAATGCATTATCAATATTTGTTGGTATTTCAGGAAACTTTTTGTAAACATATGAATTTTCTTTAACAGATAATGTGCATTCATCAATTTCTGAACAATAAGCTTCATTATAAAATATATATATGTACGTCCTTGATATGTATTTACAATGCTTGTAATATAGTTAATATGTTGTAAATTTACAATAATGTTTTCTAGTTGAAACGATGGAAATTTAATGTTGTATATTTTCTTATTTGCAATGACAATAATATTACCATTCGGCCTTTGATACACAGCAGATATTTCACTGAAACTGTTTAAAAATGGAATCCAGTTTGTTAGAGGAGATGCTTTGTAATTAAAATTTTTATCATTGATTAAATTTTTTTGCCACATCCATTTTTTATGAATTATATATAAGTTATCATTTAGTATGATAAATGTTTTTAATTTATTATTTATATCACATATATTTGGAGGTTCGTTTTTCGTATATTGCTGTGTTGTTATTATTGTTTTCGGTGTTGTTGTTTTCAGTGTTGTTTTTGGTGTTGTTGTTGATTTTTGTCGAATACCATATAAGTTTTGAATTGCATTTATGTCATCATTGTGTAAATAAGGTTCGGAATATTGATATATTTTTGAAAAATAATACGGATACATAATTGATTGTGAATGAAATGAGTGATGTATACCAAGAGCATGTCCAATTTCATGTACAGCAACTTCAAAAAAGTTTGTATGATCCTCGGATAAAGGTTCTTTAAGATCATAATCCCAATTTTCATCAGAATCAAAATGGATTTCTACAGGTCTTTGATCAGCATATGGTAAATAAGCATGTGCTAAAATACCTTTATAACCATCAAAATAATCAGTACAATATGTAAATGATTTTGATAAAAAGTGTTTTTTACTACCAAACGATAAAAGTATATTTGGATTAGAGCTGTTTTGAATAAATTCTATATTTGCTTCTTTTCCCCATAAGTTAAATGCCTTTTGAATTAAACTGATAATATTATTATTGTATATTCTATATGTATACCATTTAATAGTTTTATTCATCCACTTATAATTTCCCAGTACATAATTTAAATTATCTGAGACACCGCATCTTCGTGATTTCATTAAGTTTTGTGTTTGCAAATTAATAGTTCCATCCACAGTTAAATTATGTTTTTGTTGAAATAATATTAAGGCTTCTACAAAATTCATATCTGTCTCATTTACTGTTTCTAAATTTAATTTGGTTGTATAGTTCAAATAACCATAGGTATGTAAATGAGTTAAAGCATCTATTAATTCAGAAGCTTTAGATATGTATACTAAAAATAGTATGAAATATAATATTACTTGTGCATACATCTTTCATCAATTGATGTACAATAGTAACTGAATAATTTTAAAGAATTCTCAAACATTTTATAATATATTAACAAGCCCGTTAACAGGTGTGTACTCAACGATTCGATCGTGTAAAATTAGACAATATGCTGTAGTCTTGGTGGGAAAATTTTCAGATGCTTCAAAATGTAATTCAATATCTATTGAATCAGATATAAGTTTTTCTTCTTGTTTCGAACAATCAATTACAATAAGTGGTGCCGTACTTTTAAATTGAGCCCAACTCAATAATGGACTGTTAGAAGTACCGTAATAAGATTTTTAAAATTGTGCATACATTTCATAGAGTACAGCATATTGATTCTTTCCAAAATCAATACTTAATCGTTCATAGGGATAACATACAGAATTTAGTGTAACTTTAACATTTTTTATATTACAATGTGAAAATTTACTAGAGTCAGTTTTGGTTTTATTTTTAATATCTGTTTGAAATCCTATAATAATATATCTTGGTGTTTCCAAAAACTTTGTTGTTTTTAATTGCCAAATATTATTCGTTGTAACCGGTAATTCAGGATACTCATACAAATTCCAACATCTAAACGGAACTGATAATCTTTGATCACTATTGATTATTTGTAATAATTTTAATTTTTCCTTTAAATTTGGCATAATATGTTTGATACGCCATTGAATTTTATATATTTGAATTTTTAATTCATTGTCACTAATATAAACATTATTATCATTTCTAGCACGTATGAGAATAAGTTCTTGTTTAACACCTGCAATAATTTGTTTAAAATCTTCTGTAAATCCAAGTAGTAAATTTAATGGTATTGACACTACAAATTCCCCAGTACTATTTATTATATTGTCATTATTCCAACCTGCAGTTTCATAAATTGATTTTTCTGTAGATCTTATAGAAACATAACCTTTCATTATACTTGAAATACCTACATTTTTAACTCTATCTATTTCTTCATTTGACAGTTTATAACGAATTTCATTAAACAAAAATGCGAAACCATTATTTGATAATTTAAATTTTTTTGTTGCATCAAGGTCTTTACCATCAGAATCTAAAAATTTACCCTCAATAATAATATAACTGTCATATGGTGTTGTGAAAATATCTTTATTTTGAATTGGTATACTTATTTCATCGTTATTTTCATACTTTGTAGAGGCGTAGGGATTATATGTGTGCCACTCTTCTCGACTAATATCAGTATTCATTGACACATTATGTACAATATTTAAAACACTCATTTTTTTCAACTTATAGGTTTTAAACCTAGAGATAAAAGAAACTCAATATTTTGAGGTGTTATCACTCTTGCGGTTGAACGTTGATTAATTTTATTTATGTTTTGATTTGTGTTTATATGCGCAACTGATGGTGTATGAAAATCAATACCCATTTTATATTTTCTTTTTTATGTGAAGTCTAACTGTAATACTTTCGTCTCTAAAATTTACTAAATCACCGTCTTGATCAACAATACGTAATGTTATGTTGTTTATCGTTTGAACGTTCATTGGTAAGTAAATAACATTTTGTGGTGTTTCTATTATTTTATACCCAGGTGGTACTGATGGATAAAATTCATGAAGAGTATGAATTAGATTATTATTTTTGTATGCACCCGTTGTAATATTACACTCAACTAATATTGAATTTACTTTTATAATGTTTACTGGAAAATCAGATTCATGAATTTTGTGAGTGTCTAATATACGACTAGAAAATCCTAATAATTTACCAATACTATCACTATGAGTAAAATCTATTTTACATGTACTAGCAATTTCACATTTTAATGTATTAGTATTAGCGTTCAAAGTTATAAAGTTTTTTACGGTATCATCATCATCACTTTTCTTATCAGTATTAATAATTTCATGGAAATGATATGTTTTACTTGCCTTAGGATCATTTAGTTTAAAACGTAAATAATTATTAATATCTTCTATTTCATATGATCCTACTGGTAAACTTATAACATTGTTATCATAATAAAATTTATTATTGTATTCATCTATATTTGGTATTGAATTATATGTATGAAAATTAATTAATCCAATTACATACTCACCATCATTTAGTTCTATTGGTGGGAAGAAGTCACTACTTAGTTCATTAAATTTTTCCGTAATTGTTACTGTTAGTGACATTTTAATAACACTAATATGGAATAACTTATTGCACAACTATTTATATAAAAAATTTAAACATAAATGTCCACATTTAACAGAATTAAAATTTTGATCCTGTTTATAATTATATTTAATGTTAACATTTTTACCAAAATAATTTACTAGCTCAAGTGGAGGTGGTAATTTACCAAAACTATCATAATAAACGATTGAATTATCATATTTTTTATAAGCAACCCAATGTGTTCCAGGACCCTCACTATTATCCAGGTTAACTATAGCACATTCATTTTTAAAAGATTTTTTCGGTAAATCGTTTCGCATAAAGACACCTCTAAAACATGGAATATCTTTTGTATTTTTTATTAAATCAAAATTAGTTAATGCCCGATTTGGTAAATTTTCTATTGGTGTTTTTTTTTTCTTCTCTTTCCTGCTCCTCTTTTATATGGACGTATATATAATCCTTTTCCTTTGTTTAACGCTTTTTTAACAGCATAAGATGCAGCTCCACTAGCAGCTCCAGCTAACAAAGCTTTACCTATAAGCGGTAATAATAATGGTAAAAATGGTAAAACTCCTCCAGTTTTACGTGACTTACGTTTTTTTTTATTTGTCTACGTTTACCCATTCCAAATTTTGTTTTTACTTTCAAAGCACTCGTAACTATTCCAGCTGAAATTTTTTCACTTTTCGATGCGTCTTTTGCTAAAACTCTTGACCAAGCCTTTTCTTGTAATATTTTATCAGCTATATGTCTATCACTTAAATGATTACTTTTTGAGTATGCTATGTCGTGTTCTTTACAAGCAGCATCTAAAGGATTTATTCCGGGATCTCCGCGAGCTAAACGTTTTTTACCTCTCGCATAGAGAGGTATAGGGATCGTGAAAAAATTCGATGTCGAGATTTTTGTCAATTAGCACGTTTTAGCACCTTTAGAACCTATTTTGACTATTTTCACGATGATGTCTGTGTGTGTGTGTGTGTGTATGAAAGTCTGTATGTACGCCTACTATAGCCTTTCGTCCCGGTTCATTATCTCAAATTCTACTGAACATAAAATTCTAATATTTTGCATTACATTTATATAAGTTAATGAAGAGCTGAAAAGATTTTGGTAAAAATCCACCAACAGGGAATGGTACTTTTCTTGTAGCACTATAACATTTTTTGCAAAAATTGTATAAAATAATGCGATTGTTACAATTTGACATACCACACATGAAAGAAGAAATTACATTGTACAATATTTAATCTTACTTGTTTCTATATCTTTAACCAATAAAGAAATATAATTTTTTTAAATATATAATTTTACCTACCACGATTTGTGAATCCCGAAAAAGAAATAAAATTTAAAACAAAAATAAAATTGTCAATGTGACAGATAAACAGATGTCTGTGGCAAGGAGCTTTCTCTGTGGTGTAGGGCATGTGTAGAGTGTGGTGTAGAATTTTGAAATGTTGGATATAGTATAGATATTAACTGGACATAGTATTATGTAAATATGGTATTTATAAAATAAAATTATATATTAAACTAAGAGCTGATTAGATTTGTGAAATATATAATTTATTACCTAATTAAAGCTTAATATTTGGTTAAATACGAGGTTAAATAATAATACTTCAATGTCAAGGCGAGAGGTATTGTAACGGCCACGTCAGATTTTTTAATTTTGTACCTGGACCACAATATTGATAACCTGGAATATGAAGTTCAAATGGAAGAGAATTTATAGCTGAATTTAGAAAACCTGTCCCCGTTTGATGTGTATATGTGTATATGTGTATATGTGTATATGTGTATATGTGTATATGTGTATATGTGTATATGTGTATACGTGTATATGTGTATATGTGTATATGTGTATATGTGTATATGTGTATATGTGTATATGTGTATATGTGTATATGTGTATATGTGTATATGTGTATATGTGTATATGTGTATATGTGTATATGTGTATATGTGTATATGTGTATATGTGTATATGTGTATATGTGTATATGTGTATATGTGTATATGTGTATATGTGTATATGTGTATATGTGTATATGTGTATATGTGTATATGTGTATATGTGTATATGTGTATATGTGTATATGTGTATATGTGTATATGTGTATATGTGTATATGTGTATATGTGTATATGTGTATATGTGTATATGTGTATATGTGTATATGTGTATATGTGTATATGTGTATATGTGTATATGTGTATATGTGTATATGTGTATATGTGTATATGTGTATATGTGTATATGTGTATATGTGTATATGTGTATATGTGTATATGTGTATATGTGTATATGTGTATATGTGTATATGTGTATATGTGTATATGTGTATATGTGTATATGTGTATATGTGTATATGTGTATATGTTTGGTCGAGGGCCTCGTATGCGATAGACGAGGTTTCCCCTTCCCAATTCTGTGCGAAACGATGCAAAAAATGTGGACTGTATAAAACTGCACGCGGGCGCGCAATGCACGAGAGCCAGTAATGAACGCGTGACACCACTTACCTTGCTGGAATGTGCCGCTCGGGTGTTCTGGAGCTAGGTTGTAGAGTATCGCGGTATCCTTGGCTGGCCAGCCGTCGTAGATGCGGCAAACCTTGCACATGTGAACGCACACACACACACGCACAAACGAATTGTTAATTTCACAAACAAACAAAACACACGTAAAGTTTTCTGATTCAAATATAGTGTAAAACTTTCACCGAAATGCGAAATTTACGTACTATAACCAATAATAACTGAGTTCAAGTGTTCGATTTAACACATCAATTCAAACTGAGTAAAACTTGCCATTCCGCGCTAAACGGCAACTTGTGGTGTCGCTGTCTGGCTCTGCGCGCGCAAGTGACAAATTCAAATTTGAATTCACGGCGGAACATACCGCCCACCTAGGAACTAGTTCCTAAACTAACCTAATTGAATAGAACGACGTGAATATAACTCTAAATGAACTAACTAAACTTAAGAATAACTAACTAACTACAGGGTAAACGAATCTTCACTCCAGCACGGGCTACTGCGCAGACTTTCGCGAGCAACGCCCATGGAGGAAGCACGGAAAGTTGATTGTATAATTTAAATTATGGGCAGCGGGCATAGCTTCACCACTGATCTAGTTATGACACCATTGGCTGTCCTTACTTCCGCAACACGGCGCCATTGTAGAGGGGGGATATTATCCTCTCGGATTAAGACCAGCGAGTCTGGTTGAATATTTGGACCCGAACGAGTCCATTTCCCGCGCTGTTGCAGCGTAGATAAATAGTCCGCCGACCAGCGCTTCCAAAATGATGCGCTGATATGACGTAAGAGTTTCCAGCGCTGCATTGGAGTAATTGCTTCTGCAGTCACTTCTGGTTCCAACAGCGCTGCTGGAGGCTCCAGGAGGAGGAAATGACCTGGTGTTAGCGTCTGCAGGTCATTAGGATCCGAGCTGCATGGTGTGAGCGGACGAGAATTTAATGTAGCCTCCACTTGAGCCAGTACGGTGTAAAATTCCTCGTATGTGAGAAGTTGTGCACCGATGACCTTGCGCAATAGTTGCTTCGCCGATTTTATGCCAGCCTCTCACAGCCCACCGAAATGAGGACTAGCTGGCGGGTTGAAATGCCAGTTAATATTGTACTCGCTTAACTGGCGATGAATAGAGTCATTGTGATTGTTGTCCGCGACAAGTTGAGCCCATTCCGATAGGTTCCGCCTTGCCCCTATAAAATTAGTGCCGCAGTCGCTGTATATGTCGCTAAAGTGGCCACGACGAGCAATGAAGCGACGTAGAGCGGCAAGAAAGGCGTCGGTTGTGAGTTGTGACGCAAGCTCGAGGTGGACCGCCTTCGTAGAAAAGCAAACAAAGAGACAAATATAAGCCTTATGAATCTTGGCTTTACGCACTTTTCCTAGCGTTATTTCAAACGGTCCGCCATAATCAACACCGGTTACCTTGAATGCCTTTACGGCTTGTAATCGCGCGGCAGGCAGGTCGCCCATCATTGGTTGTACCGGGCGCGGCTGCGCCTTAAAGCACGTGACGCATTTCGCAACGCGATGTCGAATTACATCGCGCGCAGTTATGATCCAAAATTGTGTTTGAATTATGGATTGCAAATTTTGTGCACCTGGGTGGATGTACATCTTGGTGATAATAATCAATTATCAATAAAGTCAGTGCATGAGCCTTGGGCAGTAGAATCGGATGTTTCCTGTCTTCTGTTAGCGATGAATGAGTCAGTCGTCCACCGACTCTTAGTAGATCATTTTTATCCAGGAACGGATTCAGAATGCGCGCCGTTGCTTGCTGCCCTGTTTTCAGACGTTTAATGTCGTCGCAAAATTCCTCTGTTTGCACTAACTTTATACAGACACTCATGGCTGATGACAGCTCTGCCACCGATAATGTACCTGTCATTTTAATTTTATTGCGTTCCTTGATTGAATTACGCGAATCGCATCCACTTGAGGAACGTTAATGACGACGCGCGTGTAAATAATCGCTGAACAAAAGTGTCTGTTGCCGCAACAGAAGTTTGCAGCGACACAACGCGTGCTTCTTGATTTGATGACTGCTGAATTTCTTGGGCATCATCTCCGACATCGCAGGGTGCCAAGGGAGACTCAGTGAGTAGCCACGAGGGTCCTGACAGCCACAACGGGTGTTGAATAAGTTCTAGTGGTGTTAGACCTCGGGATGCGCAATCGGCTGGGTTTAGTTCAGAGGCGATGTGCCGATAGTGATGCGGTGAGACGTACGTCTGAGCTTGGCTGACACGATTGGCAACATAGGTGTGCCAGCGGTGCGGTGAAGATTGCACCCAGCTTAGAGCGACCTTGGAGTCGGTCCACACGGTCAAGGTTTCAATCTGACAACGATTTTGTAAGATATCCTTGACATGATGCACGAGCCGCGCTGCCAGTACGATTGCGCAGAGTTCCAGCCGTGGTATCGTCACCTTCTTCAGCGGTGCGACCTTGGATTTGGCCAGAATCAACGATAAATTGGAAGTCCCATCTCTTTTCTCGGAACACAGATATACTACTCCGGCGTATCCTTTCTCTGAGCTATCTGCGAAGCCGTGTAAATGCAGCCGTAAGGCAGTATCCACGTTCACGCATCGTACTAAAATTATATTTATAGGTACCTACTTAACTAATAAATAATGAGAATACATATCTTTAGAGAACGCGGTAGAAAACCGTTACTTGCACTAGCTATTTTAATTTATAACAAATAAATGAGAACATCCAAACTTTTCATGAATATAGCAATAGCAAATCAAATGAGCAAAATATAGCATTAAGATAGTTTTAATCTTATATACTAAAAGGCTTAAAGTTGTTGATTTTTAGCCAAACTAGCAACGCATTTAGAACTGCACAACGTTATGAACGAATTATCCGATTTTCATGATTTTTTTACGAGGTGATAGAGGGTGTCGAGACGCAAAAACCTTTGTATAGTTCAATTGTTTTTGATTTTCTTTTGTTTGAGAAAAATGCCAAAAACTGACTTTTTGATTTTCGTTAATAACAAATGAATGGTTTAATCTATCGATTTAAAAATTGGTATACATAGTAAGGGATTAATAGGGAGTCCATGCGACCAGGTCTCAATGTACCAGATAGAATAATTTTTTAGTTATTAATTAAAAACTGAAATTTCATCAGTGCATCAGAGCTTTGAATGCTCAAATGTTCAACAACTGACTGTTGAATAAAAAACAATGCTACATTGTGTCGAACTGACTTTTACAATTCGAGATTTCAAATGCACTTTTCTTAATTAATATAATTAATAGAAGAAATTTGTTAATTATATTGAGTTATAATAGAAGGAGCGTAAATATTTTTAATATTTTCATCAATTTTAGTACTACTTTTAAAAATTTTATTTCATTTTGACAGTTACTACAAAGTACAGTCACAGAAAAAGACGTCAAAAGTTTTCGTACAGTCACAGAAAAAGACGTCAGAAGTTTTAGTACATTCAGGGTAAAAATTGTTAACATATTTGGGGAAAAAACAATGCTATGTTCTGTCAAAGTCAAATTGACGTTTACAGTTTACAATTCGATATTCAGATGCATGTATATTAAGTTATATTAGTAATAGAAGCAATTTGTAAATTATATTAAGTAATAATCGAAAGAATCATTTTTTTTGTATTTTTATCAATATTGGTATTTCTTAAAATTTTATTTTATTTTGACAGCCATTTCAAATACAGTCCTACCAAGTACACTAACTTTATAAAATTGTTGAAAATGGCGACCAAAGATTGTCATTTGTTTTTATCAAATAATCATATCGAGTTTGATATCAAATTCAAGGGCTAGATAAGGGCTACCTAATTAATAAAATTATTTAAAATGGTGGCCGACGTTTGTCATTTATTTTTTTAAAACAATATAGAATTATATCTAGTTTGATATCAAATTAAAGGGTTGAAAATGGGATACCTAATTAATAAAATAATATAAATCGATCAGTTGAGCACTACTTTATAAAATTGTTGAAAATGGCGACCAACGATTGTCATTTGTTTCTATCAAAATATCATATCGAGTTTAATATCAAATTCAAGGACTGGATAAGGGCTACCTAATTAATAAAATTATTTAAAATGGTGGCCGACGATTGTCATTTATTTTTATCAAAAACAATGTAGAATTATATAAGTTTGATACCAAATTAAAGGGCTGGACATGGGCTACCTAATTAATAAAATAATTTAAAACTGTCAGGTGAGCACTACTTTATAAAATTGTTGAAAATGGCGACCGATTGTCATTTGTTTTAATCAAAAAATTATTAAATCAAATCGAATTTGATTAAAAATTAAAGGGTTTAAATAAAGGGTTAAAAAATAAAGGCTACCTTATTAATCAAATTATTTAAAAAGGTGGCAGACAATTGACATTTGTTTTTATTTAAAAAAAAACAATATCAAGTTTGATGTCAAATTAAAGAGCTAGATGAGGGCTAATTAATAAAATTATTTAAAATGGTGGCCCACGATTGTCTTTTGTTTTAAAAAAAATATGTTAGAATCATACCTATTGAATATGATATTAAATTAAATATCTTGATAAAAGAGCTGATACAAGATTGTTCAAAATGGAGACCGACGATCGTCATTTGTTTATATCTTTAAATTGTTAAAATCATATTGATTTTAATATCAAAGTAAAGGTCTTGATCTTGATGATGAGGAATGATATACACAATAAGTGATAAATATGATATAGTGGGTGATTAGCTTCGGTTTTTTTCCTTTCAAAATAATAAAATCATTTCAAGTTTGATATATCAAATTAAAGATTTTAATAAGGTACCTACAATATTGTTCAAGATGACGTTAGGTACAATTTTTTTCGGTAGAGTCTAAATGTTAAAATCGTTATAATTGAGGCACGAAGTGCCGAATCCTTCCATATTCAGTGTCCGCGGAGCTTGAGCCCGCGAAGCGGGCGAATCCCCCTTGTCGCGCGGTAGCGCGACCTAGCCGAAGGCCCGCGTAGCGGGGCCTGACGCTAGTTTTATACTATCTGTGTATTTAATTTATGCATATGAGAACCGAGAAAAAGCATATTTTAATTTATAACAAATAAATGAGAACAGCAAAAAATGAAAAATGTCATTAATAGGGCTGTTCGATATTCCAATTTGAATATCGATATTCGATATAAAATTAATATCGATAATATCGATATATCAATGTATCGATATATCGATATATCAATGTATCGATATATCAATGTATCGATATATCGATATATCAATGTATCGATATATCGATATATTAATGTATCGATATATTAATGTATCGATATATCGATATATCAATGTATCGCTATATCGATATATAGCGGTGTATCGATATATCAATGTATCCATATATCGATATACTCGTATATCGATATCTTGCATTTTCTTCAATTTTCTTGCTTCTTATCATTTCCACATGAGCAAAGGGATGTTTGGTTTTTAAATATACAAATTTTGATGAGTTGCCTTTATTAGTCACGATTTTATGCAATGTATGTATTGCGCAGACTTTTCATCGGATCTGTCAAAATTCCCGTTTACCACGCATGTTTTTAATTAAAATTAAATCTCAAAAGAAAAAGTGTGAACAACAACGCGATGTTACTTCTTCGCTTACAATATCGAATGATCAAATTACTTTACGACGGGACACAACTCGTAAACGAGTATAACTATTATTTAAGAAGTAAACAGAAACATAAAATTAGGTATTATTCCAATGGATAAGTTTTCAAATTCAAAAGATTTTATTGCCCCTGTCCCTATTTCCGTCCCTCCTAGCTAAGTGGCATAGTTTGTACAGCTACATAGTAGGTACAACAGAGAACACAAATGGAGTCGACAATTCTGACTCTTTAATTTTACTTCAATTTTTTTATATTATTTCGCGGAATACCTTTGTGTATAAACAGAAAACAGATGTTATACCTATGTTATAGTATGTTCTGTTCGCCCTTGTATAAATTTTGAGACGCGATTCAATTTTATTTAAAAAAAATATAGTATAATTTTTACAAATTACCCAGGTATACTATTTGAGATGAAAGAAATCTGAAAAAGGTCATTGTGCGGAAGTAAGTTTTGAGCTCCGCCCGTAACCATAAAGTAATACACAAATAAAACAACATAATTAATTCTGGAACGAAGAATCACACAGAGGCAGTATATATCGATATATCAAACATCAATATATCGATATATCAAACACCGATATATCGATATATCAAACATCGATATATCAGTAAATCAAATATCGATATATCGATATATCAATTATATCGATATATCAATATATCGATATATCAATATATCGATATATCAATATATCGATATATCAATATTTCGATATATCAATATATCGATATATCGATATTTTTTCTTCGAAATATCGTTATTCGATATATCGATATATCGATTTAAACGAACAGCCCTAGTCATTAATATAGTAATAAATAGCAAAAATTGAGCAAAATATTATAGCGTTAAAAAAGTTTTAATTTTACACTATGTATACGCAACGTGAAGTTAGCGTATACAATGGATTTTTGTTTATAACTAATGAAGGACAACAGCAAAAAATTTCATCAATACGGCAATAAATAGCAAAAAATGAGCAAAAAAAGATAGTGTTAACAAATTTGAAATTTTTCCCCATGTATACGCCACGTGAAGTTAGCGTATATAGGTTAAATGGGAAATAACTTTAAAACGGGCAGAGCAAAAAATGTAAAACTATTAGCAATTTTTAGCAAAAAATGAGCAAATATAATATAACTATTCGTTTATCCAATATCTTTTAATGTATACGCCAACTTCACGGACCTTAAATTTTGATTGTGTCTGGAAATTATCACCATCTGATATTAAAAAAGTAGGGATTGCACTACGTGACAAACGAGGAATTTTATACTCGAAACAAATCTGCATAATAAAAAATACATTATTTAATATTTTCAAATACAAATATATAGATGTAAAATATACTAACATCTCCTGATTTCCAGTGTTTTAATATATCATTTTCAGCGAAGTTTTTTGCATATATTACGTGTTTAGGTATTAAAATTTTATTTGTTATCAGTGATACACTGTTCCAACCTTTAACTGTATTTTGGTACAGAAAATTGTGGGAATTTTTCGTTACCAGGATTGTACTATTGGGGCACGAAACATTTATTCAAAGTGTGACATTAAATGTCAAAATATGAAAATTTGTCATTCAATTTTATAAAAATCAAATTTGTGCATAGATATCTTTGGTAAACGCCGATAAGTCGAGAGGGGTAATGCACTAGTGACATCTATTGAGCTAATTTCAGGAGGAAAATTTTTGACCGCAGTTTATAATGGTAACTATAGGGAAGTGTCCCAACCTACTTCTCTTTTACCGTGGGTGCAACGTTCCGTTACACGAATTTTGTTTTCTTCCGTTTCACACAAAATAATTATATTTTTTATTATATTCGAATATTTATAATTTATAATTGTATTAAAAACACCTCATTATATCAATAAAAACATATATCATGTAACTTCAATAGTATTTGAATTATACCATTGGCCTTTATATGGGACAGCATATTTAAAAAAATTGGCCATTAAAAATTTTTTTTCCATTTTATTCGCTTTATTACGTCTATATAAGCAAATATTAGTGAAAAAATTGTAGTTTTCTATGTTGATTGAATTATGGCCAGTAATGGGTTAAAACTTGGAACTTTTTACGCTTGGTAAATAATAATAATAATAATAATAATTTTTATTTGGCAAATATTCAGCATGATGCTGTTCTTCCATATTAACCTTTACATCGAAATATTTGTTAAATATAAAAAAAATCCAAATGGTACGGCAAATACCGCAAAACATAATTACAATAATATAAGCATTATATATATATATATATATATATA